>OOFC01046796.1:0-17564 GCA_900323345.1 Pseudochromis fuscus
TTGATTTTTGTTAAAGACAGACAGGGGACATGTAGAAGAGGGAACGACATGCAGTAAACATTCAAACCTGTCACCGCTGTGTCAGGAGCTATCGCCTGTGTTTGGCTAAGCTACCTGGGCACCGGGCTTATGTTTTCTATCCATCGTGATTTCCCAAAACTGAATAAATACCACACGTAGCGACACAAAAGTGCTTTACTAGCTTAATCATGTTGTAACAAGAAAGTCTGCTGAGTTTTTTTCATGAACTGCTGATAGTTATACTTCTGCCAGAACCTCCGTCCTTTTAAGCTAACAGGGGCTGTCTTTTAATAATAATTATAAGTATCCCTGCTGCTGGGCTTACACTTTGCATCACAAATATTGCAGCGAGTGCAATCTGCATTGCATTTTGAAAAGTGGAGCCGTACTTTTGACCACTTTCTTATTCATGAAGCTCTGATATCACCTGATGAAGCCTCTTGTTGTTACAATGAGCATCATGTGTGAACAGCTTATTTCTGGTGCACTTGTCTCAGTCAGATCTTCACAGTCATGTTTTGTTTGTGTTTCTCAGGCAGAGCTGTTTAAAGCTTTCAAGCAGCTCTTCGAAGCGGCCTCATCTCGACCAGCGCCGTACGGTATTTGTCCCTACCCGTCATCCCGGGCGATCTACGCCGTAGACCTCATGCTGAAGTGGAGCACAGGGCAAAATGGTGAGCATTCAGTCTGTGTGTGATTCATCATTGAGGCGAAAGCACATCCACTGAGGTTACTCTTCAAATCTGTACACTGTCATGTTGCAGAGCAGACACAGAATAGAATAGAATAGAATAGAATAGAATAGATCTGTATTGCCATTTGTGCAGGTGCAGGACAAAACAAATTCATGGGAAATTCAACATGTTGCTTTTCAAGTCAGTTTTTTACAAACAGATATAAAATCCAGAAATAACATATGAAGATAGAAAAATACAGATTACCGTATTTTCCGGACTATTGCGTGCACCTGTCTATAAGCCGCTATTGAATTTATTCAAACAGTTTCATGTGGTCCACTCTGACCGGGTCTGATGTGACGACCCTAAAGGTATCAGCGACACGGAGCTTGCTAGCTTGTAAAAAGCTAACGAGCTTCGTGCTGCTGATAAATGAGAATTTTTAAGTTCAAAGCGTCGGAAAAAAGTAGCAGCTTATAGTCTGGAGAATACGGTACATGAAAATAAAAACACACTTTCTGAAATGTATAAAGACAAATAAATACGAATGTATTTTTGCAGCTTGCTGGTGTGAAACTGTGACAAAAAATTAAATTTGTAAGTCTAAATGCTAAATATTCTGACCTACACTCACAACACTTATGAATTTTCATTACTGTCTTCCAGCAATCACATTTCAGTCTTAAAAATGACCTTTTGCAAAAACAGGTGAGAGTGAGGGATTGGGACTGAGCCCTCGTGTAGACCAGTATCAACCTGTGGATACAGTTGTACCACATGTAGGCACCTGCAGCCTGTGTTTCCAGCAGGTCATTGAATTTGAACTGTTCACCCCACGTTCAAATAAATATCTGCATTTTGTAAAAACTTTTCATTGGTTTGCTTTACAACAAGGTTAATCACATCTCACTCTCTTTTAATGACATCATCGTCCTAAACTCTGAGACATTACTTCACCATCACGGGACTGTCAGCGAAACTGTCAGCAATTTTTTAGGGACTCTCATGGTCACATTTCACATCCTCACAGACACAGAGAATTGATGATCAGCAGCAACATTATTTAAACTCTTAATCATTAAAACCTCTTTCTTATTTATTCAGTCATTCCAACAACATATCTTTATTTTCATCAACAAATTAGGCTCAAGCAAAATCATACTGTTAGTTAACTATGTGACCAGATATACTTCTGTGTATGAAGCATCCTTATTTGGAATCACAGCAGTGCCATAATAAATAGGAAATAAATGTGGAAATATAAAGAGAATCAATAAAAGAATCAATAATAAAAAATAAACAAATACGTAAAATAAGTAGCAATATTCTTTTTCCATTTTGTCTTTGCTTTTCCCTTTGCCTTCATGGCTCAAGCTGTCAATCAAATGGCTGTGGGCGGGTCTTTCTGTCCAGGATGACTAGTCCATCATATGATTCCTGCTGGACAGTGGTAGCTCTGTATACATGTTAGCTCTCAGCGCGGGCGACAGGAAGCAGCGTCACGAACAGGAAGTAACGTCTCTTTCGCGCCATTAATCGGAAACGTCCCGCGAACGTCCGAAAATGTACAATGGAGTTCTCAATTTCTAAACAATTGTGTGATCATTGTCCAATGCAAAGCAAATTTTAACCTGTGTGAATAGGCAGACTGGACTGATTTTATAGATTTCACCATGTGTTAAAAGAGTTGGTGAAGTGATGGTGCTGTTGGAGACGGAGCACGTGCGAGGAAACAGTCATGACCACACCAGGTGTCCACAGATCCCAGTGTGTTTGTAAGACTTTGGTCAGTAGACAGTTAGTAGCTGATGAATCTCCATCACTTCAGCCTGTTTGTTATGATGAAAGGTTTAATGCTGATATTCTTACCTGTGTTAATATTTTGGATTATACATCATCCCGACGTGGTTACACAAGTAGATCAATAGCACTCTCACGTCTGTGCATTAGGTCGGCACCAAGAGCCCAGAGCTGAGATCAACTGAACACAGATTTAACTTAACTGAAGAATGAAACAGGCAATCGATCTTCAAAGCTCTCTGAAGTTTATTCTGCAAAACAAGACAAATGCACAGCATGAACATGGAGGTGTTCACCCCGGACTGAACTGATTTGTGGCTGTGACAGTCTCCTAACCTAAACCTCCCTCAGGGCCTCACTGTTTTCAACCACCCAGTTTTCATCTCCTGTATTTCTGTGCATTCCTTAATTAACAAAATGGCCTTGAATCTGAAAGTAGAAGCATTTCTTTCCCCTTGGACGCTGCTCTACTCTGAGGGACTAGTTTTGCCAACTAGTTTTCTTGGCAGAGTGTTTACGCTGCGATGAGAACATAATCACTCAGTCTTTAACTTTAGTAGTTCTGATCTTTTCCTTAATTAGCAGGTGTCTCTTGGGAACGTAGCGAGTGTAAGTTTTTCCTCCACTACAGATCGTTAGCTTAGCATAAAGCCTGGAAACAGAGCAACAGGAAGTCGAGCTCTGTCCAAAGGCAACAGAACTAACAACAGGCGACTTTTAATGAACAAAAACAAAACTACTAACTAGGCAACAAGAGGAGGGACGGACAAGACTATAGAGTGGGACAGTGGGGACAGAGGACTATTAAAATACTGTTCATTTCCGAGTACATGGTAGTAGTATATAAAGCTCACTTATGTGCACGGGAGTCATGTGACTCCTCGCAGTGCGTCAGCACAGTCCAAGATCATGTAAGTGTGATGTATGTTGCACATGTATGTTGGCAATGCATACCTCTGTGATGTGAATGGATGTTTTGGTTATTATATTTCCCCTCTGGCTCGGTGACAATGTTATGGCAGGTGAATGTTATTTTTCTAGTACCGTATTTTCCGGACTATAAGCCGCTACTTTTTTCCGACGCTTTGAACTTAAAAACTGGTGTTTCTCATGTATTGGCGACACGAAGCTCGTAGGCTTTTTACAAGCTAGCAAGCTCCGTGCTGCTGATACATTTAGCATCGTCACATCAGTGTGTGGACCACATGAAACTATTCGAATAAATTCAATAGACAGGTGCGCTCAATAGTCTGGAAAATACGGTAATTAAAATAACTACGCCTCTGTGTCCTCATTCGCTACATTCCCAGAGACATCTGTTAATTAAGGCAGGAGTTGGGACTATAAAGTTAAGACCCAGCTAAAATAGTACATACTCATCCTCAGAGTAAAACTGTGTCCAGGAGGGGAGGGAGAGTACTTTTGACTCTCAAGGTTGTTCTAAAAAAAACAAAAACAGGGAATAGGGCAAGACACAATAAAATGAGGAAGAAAACATCTAATGGTGAAAACAGTACTTTCCAGTAGATAAAGGAGGCCCTGAGGGGTACACATATGGCATAAAAGGTAGACTGACACAGCCACGAATCAGTTCATCCCGAGGTGACTCATTCATGCTGTGTCGTCTTGTTTTGCTAAATAAACATTGGAGAACTTGGAAGACAGACTTTCTGCTTCATCTTTCAATAGAGTTCAGGATCGTGACATCACACCGCAAAGCATTTTGGGATTTATGGCTGTCAGGATTTTTCTAAGAACTGTCGAGCTGGAACTTTATCCCAAATGCACTGACATATTCAACAAAGACCAAGTTTAAGTTTCAAAATAAAATTTTTACTTGCGGCAAGGACTGCATTACATTCAAGAATGCAAATCTGCTCTGAGGGGAAACACTGCAGAAGGATGTATTTAACCCCAACAGAGCTCACAGTACAAGCGTCATGATTACGTAGGCAGACGGTGGTCTATGACCAATCAATAAGTGAATAATACTGTTGCTGTGTGTAACTTAACCTTTATATGAACTTATGTCTTCTCCTCAGAGGGAGTGAGTCTGCATAGGTGTCAAAACATCTTTTGAAGTGATAATAACAGGACACCAGGTGCTTCCTGTTGGCCATGAAGGAGCAGAAACTCCCTGATCGGGCTGCAGCTTCATAATGCTGAAGTGTGAAAAATACATTTACAGAAATAAGCACTATCAGTACGTGCAGTAAGAAAAGCTAGATCAAATTTATGATAACATGTTTGTACATATATACACAAATACATTTTAACAATGGCCCACTCATCAGCAGCCACATTCATTCCTATAGGTTTCTACACTTTCTAGCACGCACACTTTCTGGTCATTTCATTATATTTCATCAACAATGAGACAAAGATGTTAAGTGGTGGGATGTGACAGGAAAACTCATCACTGGTCTGGGAGAGGTTACTAATACACCTGTCCATCCACTGTGGCTGACTTTGACTTTTTATATGTATATGTAATGATCTTGTTGTACCAAGATTTTCAGAGGTCAAACTCTTTGTATGGTCTGTGTGAAGGTGAGACGCAGATCTTAGGTTGCTCCTGTAAGTTTCTGTTTATGGCAAGGAGCCAGGAATAGTTTGCCAACTTAGGGAAAAGTGAAACTTGTTTGACTTGTTTGTCTATCTTTGGGAGAAAGACGACTCTTTGAGTATGTCAGATATGCAGAGCGAATAGTATAACAGGCCAAAGCTTCTGTGTGTGGTTTAATGTGGACATACCCCTGTGATGGCCTGTAGCTGGGATATATCATAATGTGGTACTAGGAGTGGGGGGGAAAATTGATTCTTAGATGCATCGCGATTCAGATATGGACGATTCTGAATCGATTCACAAATGTCCAAATTCTGATTATTTAAATGTTAAATAAAGTAAAATAGACGGAACAAAAAGGCAGAACTCAGTAGTGCAGCGTGTTGTCACCTGGACACTTTACGGGGAGCACATAACAATTAAACATGGCTGACCGTGATCAGCTCCATATGGATTAGTAGCTAGCGTATGGAAGTACTTTAGCTTCTACAAAGTTGACGGCAAAAGTGAACAGAATTAAAACTAAATTTTATGTTATTATTACATCCCGGGCTTAAAACATTCCCGCACCTTTCTGGATCTCTGGTGTGTGGCTTTTGACTGGAGCATGTCGCCGGTGATGTGAGTGACTAGCATAAATCAATTTACCGCAAGTCCTCTACCTAATTAGCCTCATGGAGTTTCACATGCCCTTATAACATTATGACCCATAATTTCATATTTTAGATTGTAGGTCATCTTATTCCCATTCAAGCCCAATGCCGAAAAGGTCTTTGCAAAATTACCCATTGTATGTGTCGGACCCACTGTGCCCCCCCGCAAAAAGGTTCAGGCTCAGGATTTCTTTTTACTTTAAGCCCTGGTTATATGTTTTCTACAAAATTCTGTCATTTACTTTCCTATAGCAAAATGCTCTTGTTTTGTCTGAACGCTATATTGCACATAAAGGCAAGATTTAGTTTGCATCTTTTCTTAACTAAGTAAATAAGGACATATTTTCATGTTTGTGATTGATCATATGCTACAAGCCAAGGATGCTGCTGCCTTTGATCTTTACAATGCAGCTGTAACTTTCCAGTTTACACATTTCTATTAGTTTAATAAAAGTTAATGGAAATAAATTCATTACATTGTTTCACATTATAACTGTTTTTAGAAAGAGTAAGTGGTGAGTGGTCACACAGTGAGACGAAAAGAAATGTTGTGATAAAGCTGAAAAAATAAAGAAATTGATAATCGTTTCAGAATTGAATCGTCGCCCCTGAATCACAATCATAATTGAATCATGAGGTGCCTGAAGATTCCCACCCCCAGTGAGTACTGTCTGTGTAAAATCAAACCACAAAGTACAACAAGGAGAAATATAATACAATTAGATCCACAGTAGGTTTGGCAAAGGTTTGGCCGATCTTCAAGAAAATCCAACTGGCTGTAAAATACAAAAGCCAGGATCCAAAGCGGGCCATCAACAGAGGAATACAACAGGTCCAAAACAAACAGAAAGCCAAAAAACAAAAAAAGCACCAGAAGCCAGTGACAACAATCAGGCCACAGCTACATTACCATATATCCAGGGGATTACAGAACCCAACCACTGCATCATGAAAAAACACAAGATGGGCACCGCCATAAAACCACATCTGAAACTACAGCAACTCCTCAAACACCCAAGAGGTCAAATCGAGGGGAAAAATAGTGCAACGTCACTTACGAAATACCATGCAACTCAACATGCAATAACATTTACATTGGGGAGACAGGAAGAACATTTCACACAAGGAAGAAAGAACACCAGAATGACAAGGAAACAGCAACACGACTCACAACATCACAGAAAGAAACAGCACTGCAGGAAAACCTCAAGTGAACAATCACACCACCGTACAAGGAACAATCATGTCATGGATTGGGAGGGGGCAAAAATCATCGGCATCGAGGAAAACGGCAGTGGCTCAGTGGTAGTGGTCGATTCCCACTCCTCCCAGTCATTGTCGGTGTGTCCTTGGGCAAGACACTTTACCCACCTTGCCCTGTATGAATGTTGGATTAATGGTTTGGTGGTGGTTGGACGGGCTGTAGGTGCAAATTGGCAGCCACGCCTCCATCAGTCTGCCCCAGGGCAGCTGTGGCTAGCTTAGCTTAGCACCACCGGTATGAATGGGTGTGAATGAATAATGGTCTCTTTAAGCGCTTTGAGTCTGGACTTCCAGAAAAAAGAGGTACATAAATCCAGACCATTATTATTATTATTATTATTATTAAAACAAACAGAAACGGTGGATTAAGGAGGCGATGGAGATCAGAAGATGTGAGGGCCATGAACAGGGACGAGGGGGGCTTCGTCCCTCGCTTGGGACACACTAGTTTCCCAACAGTGTTAGCTAATCATGAGGCTGCTGTGTGTAAGTTCCTCTTTATACTGTTAGTTTTCCGGTTTGTTCTGGTTTTTAGTTCCTTTTTTTTTTACCACGGCTCAGCCACTTCCTCAATTATGCAAGAAAGACTCAATCTAAAATCCTTACTTTTGTTATCGCAACATTGTTATTCATTTAGCAAGCAAATTCACACTTTAATGAATATATTTAAATATATTTACCTTCATAAATGATCTTTATCAAGAAAATTAACAAGCATTTGGTCTTTGCTGACCTCACCATTCCAGCAGTAAAGGGATCTCAACCCTTCATTTCGTTGTTTTGCCGAGTTACCTGGGCCACTGGGTCGGTGTAATTGGCAACGAGGGCTGGTGATCAGCAACATCCCCTCTGATGGATCTTTGCAACTTCATTTTATCATTCAGATTTCTGTTTATTTTCATTTTGGCTCCTTTGCTGTGTTATGAAGCGGGTACTTTTGGACCATACGAGTTTCCGTCAAACGTGATGTGACCTGACGTTGACAACTAAGTCAACAGTGAAGTTGTGGCACGCACAATACGACAACTTGGTACAGCGATAGTCAGTGAGGAAGATACGTGGAGAAAAACAATGAAAAGAAACAAAGCCAAATGACAGTTACCATTTATTGTTTAGTGCAACTCTGCTCAGGGTGGCCGTGGCTCAGGTGATAGGTCGCCTATGAATCGTAAGGTTGTAGGTTCGATCCCCGGCTCCTCCTGTCCACATGTCAAAGTGTCCTTGGGCAAGACACTGAACCCTAAGTTGCTCCCAATGGTGGCTAGCGCCTTGCATGGCATCTCGGTAGCCATTGGTGTGTGAGTGTGTGTGTGAATGGGTGAATGAGTTGCTTGTAAAGCGCTTTGGGACCTTGCTAAGGTCAAGAAAGTGCTATATAAATGTACTTCATTTACCATAGTATACCTACATTAAGTCTCCAGATTGTTTTTTAACTCTGGTATTTTAGTGTATTTGTAGATGAGCTGTTAGTACAGTGAAAAAAAAAGTCGATCCTTGAGTAGACCCTCTGGGTTTGTGAGTAAAGTCTTCTTGGAAGGATTGAAATCCCTCCACATGTCCATCATTCCCAGTTCTTCTAAGGACAGTTTTACAAATTTGATGTTGTCTTTTGTTTTCCTCATGCTTGTTGTATCTAAGCAATGGTTCATCACTATGTTGAAGATCCCTTTACAAATCAATTTGCCTTCCATTTCTGTTGCTATTATCTTGAACATGGGTTTAAAATAAGTGCTTATCTTTCTGGAGGAGCATTCACCAGGGTTAGAGATTTGTTTTGTAATTTTCTTTTCACAAAGAATTGTAGTTGAAGTGGGGATTAATATTATAACTCCCCTTCTATGTTCTTTATTATATGAACTATAATATGAATTTTTTTATAATATGAAGGTTTTTTTGTTTTTACATTTTTTATGCTCTGCTCAAGACAAGTGCATCTCTTGTAGAATTATGATTTGTTCCTTTTGTCAGTTTTGTTATAACCTTTCCTCTGTGTGTGGGTGTGTTCGGACTCTTTACATTTAATGACAGTATTTTCAGACTGTTTTTTATAATTATGTTGAACTCTGATCTTTAGTTGTTCAGTTTATGAGGAGTATGAACTGCACTGAACTTCCATGTAGGGTACTCACTCTACTTCCCTCAAAGTCTCTGTTGGAGGGTGGACAGGGAGTCCTTATCTCCCATGAGGCCCCATCCCTGGACTGAGATCCACATGCTGGATGCATGTGGATCTCCTCCCTGTCTAGAAGTGTCCAACATTTTGAAGTTAACCTCCTCTCTGTCTGTATTAAGTTAAACTGTTGAAACCACATACCTTTTTCTATATAAGATTAATCTGAATAATGATGAACGGTGCTGTATCTCACTTTCAGTTTTTACCCCTCCACCTGTATTACTTATTGAGATCTTACCACATTTTCAAAGAGAGGGTTTTCTCCCCTTCTCCCAGTGATTTAGGATCGCTGGAGTTTCCTCTGGTATTCCTGTAGCTTCGCCCGCGCTCGATGGGCTGTGTCCCGGTTTGATCTCTCACTTGTTGCCATCCCGGCACACCGCTTAGTCTGTCATCCCGTCGCTCACTGGTGTGGTCCAGATGCCTTTCCCTCTCAGTGCTCTCCTTACGCCCAGGTATGATCGGCGTTTCTGAAGTGTTTCCAATGGATAGTCGTGGTCAAACTGGATGACCTTTTCAGGATCATTTCCTTGGTTTCAAATTGTAGGAGGTTAGCCAGGAGCGAGATGTTCAAGATGTTTTTTTCAGAATAAAGATTAATGACCCCCAAACTCCAACTCTCTCTTTTCATCAATTTATTGACCAATAGGTTTGTACACAGTTGATGCTTCAGCTCTTGAAATTGTGGATAACATCTTGTGTATAGAGGCCTCTCCTCATGTTTCACTCCCCAGCGATGCCACCCCCCCACCCTGTTGTATAAATACTGAAAAGCCATAAATCCCCCCTTCTGCTACAAGAGACCACGATGAAGGAATTTAAGAACAGATGAACTTTGAAGCCATAAACACCCCACGTCACACACACACAGGCTTACACCCCTGGTACCACTCGGTCCCATCGTGAAGAGGAAAGCCAGGCCCAAGCCATAAACAGCTCCCTTTTCACCACGATGGACCGCCTGTCGATCTCCTGCTCCATTCTCCCCTCACTCATGAACAAGATCCCAAGATACTTAAACTCCTCCACCTGAGGTAGGACCTCGCCCCCAACCCGGAGCAGGCAACCCACCCTTTTCCGGCTGAGATATCCGGCTGCATATTTCCAGTAGGTCTCCTATTTACAAGAGTAAGTTCAAAAGAGCAGTACACCAGCACAGTGTAGGCCAGAATGACAGATCCAATTCTGTCATGTGGAAACCCTTCATCGAACATTTGTGTGTTATTTATAGCAAAAATATCTAATGGATAAGCCATTATGCAACCCTTGGGACACCAAACTGCAGTGGTGGACAGATTACATTTACTTGAGTATTGTTCTTAAGTACATTTTTTGAGTATCTGTACTTCAGTTGAGTATTTGGTTTTTTTGGAAACTTGTGACTTTCACTCCGCTACATTTCAAAGACAAATATTGTACTTTTGACTCCACTACATTTCTAGGAAACCTGTTGTTACTCATTCTTTTAGGCAAAGCCTAACTTTGTAATTAGTTAGTGGTGTTTTTTTTTTTCTAAAATGTATTTGGCAACACGCTGTGCACCTCACAGAAAGGAACCAATCACAGTCACCACTCACACCTGGGAATGAGTTGGAAATGCATCATCTTCAGTCTGTGTAGCACATTTTAAATGTGTATACTTTTTAATACTTCAGTATTTTTAAAAGTAAGCACTCTAGTATGTTAACTACAGTAAAAATTTGACAATTCTACAAGCAACTTTTACTTGTAGTAGAGTATACGGAAGAGTATTAGGGCCACCCAGAGAAAAAAAAATAGAGAAGGTAGATTTTTTTTTCATCCTGCACTTCGAGAAAAAAGTCGAAATGTCGAGAATAAAGTTGACATACAATGTCGAGAAAAAAGTCGACCCTTTGAGATCATAACTATCAGAGCATGTGACTGCTTCTACAAAATGCCTTGCAGGCAGTTAGATGAACTGGTCAAACTATACTTCATTGGCTTTAATAACAAAGAAATTCTTTCTCTTTTAGCTCATGAATGTAGTGATAATCATTTAAATGTATAGGAACTATGTGAGCACCGAGTGCAACTCCAACCTGTATTAATGTGACACACCTGTGGGTGTTGGTATATGCAGTCCCAAGGAGATGTTAGTAAACACTGGTCAACTCTCACTAATGTGTCCTCTATGTAGTGGCTCAGTGGTAGAGCGGCCGTCTACTAACCAAAGGGTCGGTGATTCTATTCCCGCTCCTCCCAGTCATTGTCGGTGTCTCCTTGGGCAAGACACTCTACCCTTTACCTGCATGAATGTTGGATGAATGGGTTGGTGGCGGTCGGAGGGGCTGTAGGCGCAAATTAGCAGCCCCAGGGCAGCTGTGGCTAGCTTAGCTTACCGCCACCGGTATGAATGGGTGTGAATGAATAATGGTCTCTGTGTGAGCGTTTTGAGTTTGGACTTCCAGAGAAAAGCGCCATATAAATCCAAACCATTATTATTATTATGTGCCTTCACCATATAACCCATAACACTACAACAAACACAGTGTAGTTATCAGCATGAGGACTTTGAAGAGACTGTGCTGAAAACTGCGACTGTTCGAAGGAATAAACCAGACAAGCTTGAAGAGGTGGCCTCATTCAGCGAGCATCTCTCTCCTCACTTGAAGGGATGGTCCAGAGGAAACATTTCTGTGGTGGTGTTCAGGGTATTGCTACAGACTCTTATGTTGAAAGGGCTGTCATAGGAAGTAGTTCAAGAGACGCGACTGTTGTTGTTGTTGATTGACATCTGTGCACTGTGCGGCATTAAAAAAAGAGCCTCGGTGTTAAACAGTGTCGTAGTGAATCCCTAACGCACAATGCGACAATTTCGACATTATTCTTGATTTTGTATTCAACTTTTTTCTCGATATTACAAAATAAAATCGTGTAGGAACTTTCAGTAGAACTGATTTTCGTGCTACTTTTATTTTGTCGGCGGCGTTCTGTGTTTTCCTTTCATGTTGCACGTGAGCCCCACCATGAGTTTCGTGAAGCATACATTTATATTCTGCCCATAGCCATATCTTGATATTGAGAATTTATAATCCTTTTAATTCAGATAATTGAAGCATTAACATTTGTCTTTTTCAAAACACTTCTCAATAATGATTGCCATTAAACATAGAGTAATATACACTGTTCTACGTAATTTTCCAACTTAGGTCATTATGGAAAACATAAACGGTGGGTGATGACTTGTACACTATAAAGCCAAGGATCTTTAAAAGTGATGTAGATTAGTTGATCCATGATAATCAATGCAGGGCGAGCATAATATTGGTCAGTGTAGCAACTTTTTTTGAAGTAATTACTCATATTTACTACATCTCATCATCATATAGGTTTACACATTATTTTACTGTGTGGATTACATATTGTTCTTTGCTGCCACTTCATTATTATTTAACTTCGACTGTATCGCAACGCTCTTCTTCTACATATTTTTCAATTTTTTTCCTCTTGTATTCTTATTCTTAGCCAACATAAATTTCACTTTCGGTTTTATGTCCATGCTAACTACGTCCTCGTGCTGCTGGAACACCTATATACTACCTAAATACTAAATACCTTGAGATCTACACTGCAGTCCAAGTGAATAATTAAGTGCTCGAAGAGAAAAAAAACATGAACACACAAATTCACAACATGATCAAATGATCTGTTATCTTTATTTCTTCATCTGTATGACATTCACAATATGCCAAATCATTTTTTTTTTAATCAATTACTGTCTCACAGAATTTCCACATGTCCTCAGTGTTGTGGAATATGAATTTGAAGACCACCATGACTGCCTCCTTTTCTTCCTCATCTGTCTTCTTCCCTCAGTCTCTGTACTGTAGAGGAGCCTCAGCCTGCTCCTCCTCCCCCATACACTGCACATCAGGCAGGTCCACTCTGGCAGAGAAGAGTTACTTACTGTCTTCAACCCACTCACTCACACTTCAACCTAAAGAAAAAGCTGAAATAAAAAACAGTCTTTCTGTACCACAACTGCTGCACCACCAGTATGTGACCAGTAGCTGCTGTGAAAACAGCCTTTCCCTTCCACTGGTTTGTTACCAGCAGGGAGGTAGGTAGAGAGGTAGGTAGTTAGAGAGGTAGGTAGGTAGTTAGAGAGGTGAGGTAGGTAGGTAGTTAGAGAGGTAGGTAGGTAGGTAGGTAGGGAGGTAGAGAGGGAGGGAGGGAGGTAGAGAGGTAGGTAGGTAGGTAATAGGAAATTCAGTTGGTACGTTCAAGCATAACCTCCAAAAAAAGCAAAATAAACAATCCCATCTGCACCTGTTCCAACAGTCAACCTACACATATCAGTCAGCTCAGCGAATGTTAACTTTTAACCCAATTGTACATAATGTAGACACTGTTTGTTTTTAGAGACAGCAAGGTTCAAGGTTACTTTATTGATCCCCATAGGTAGATTTGTTTTGCAGTTTAGGTTCATGCATCCATCCTTCCACACCAGGCACAAACCTAACAATGAAAAGCCAACATGAGCTGTGTGTACGACAATGGAAATGAAAATGCCATTGGCTCCACAAATCTGGACATAAAAGAGAAAATAAAAGAGGATAAAATAAGACAAAAACCTCTTGAATAAAACCAGGGCTAAAAAGAAAGTTAAAAACCCTTAAAAGAAGTTTAAAACCAGTACAGAAGAAAGTTTAAAAACCCAAACAATACATAAATTAAAGATAAGTAAAAGGGAATAAATAAATAAATAAATAATGTGCAAAACATTCCCCTATAATTTGTTCAATGCTTTGACAGCAGCAGGAACAAAACAGTTTTTGTACCATTGGGTTTTGCGTTTGGGACCTTAAACCTCCGTTCAGAGGGGAGAGACTGAAAGTGACACTGCAGTGGGTGAGAGTCATAATTTCCTATGTACCTGTGACTGTACAGGGCAGCTGAACTCAGCTGGACCTCACCAAGTAGTCGACATGACCATTTAATGATTTGGTCTATGGACTTTCTGTGTTTAAGGGTTGTCTAGCCAACCATGACACTAAAGAAAAGGATAAAATCGATTCAATAAAAGCACGATAAAACACGGTCATGATCGTTTGGTCAATATGAAAATGCACGAGCTTCTTTAAACAGTGTAAGTGCTGCTGATCCTTTGTACCACATCTTCACAGTTATTTTTAAATTTCAATTTGTTGTCAATGACAGTCCCAAGATATTTAAAAGTGTCCACACACTTGATGGTCTGACCTTTAACCAAAACCTAGAACTGCAGCTGGTGACATTTGAACTTGACATTTGTGGCAAGACAAGACAACACAACATAACCACAGTACTCTCAAATAGAAAACAAAGATAGTTTTGTTGACATTTGATACAAGTTTCCTGATGTCACAATCAGCATCACTTACAGAGACCAGGAAGTGCCCAGGTTTACACACAGGAAGGACGATGGCCTCTCTGATTGGAGCTTCATTTTAATACAACAAAAAAATCACAAGCAAACTGTTAAAATACACAAGAAATATGTTTTGTATAAAAATCAGTTCAGCATGTTACACTTGCAGGTCAGCTTGTGAGTGGGTTGCATGATGATGGTGGTCAGCCACAAAAATGGACTGACAGTGGAGCCTGCACTGGAAGTGACCTCACAGTGGAGGTCTGCAGCCAGGGGCCTCTCAGCCGTGATCCTCATGCACCAAATCCTTTTTACTGCTTCAAAACTCCACTTGAATGACACAGTCCAACAAGGTTTCAGATGTGGCTTAGTCCAGCCCCGAGTTGTGACTTGTTCAGATCCTGTCCAGGGAGAATTGCACTACTTTCCCCCAAAACTCTTCTTTTAATAACCAAAGGCAGGTTACAGACACACCTCCTTGTTTAGTTCTTCCTTTTTAGGTAAAAACTTACAAAAATCACTTTTCATTGGTTTGCATCAACAAAGTTATTTTTGACTCTCTCACTTAGTGACCTCACCATCATGACTTTACAACATGTCTGGGCATGCCTCTCTCTAACAGTGACCTCATTGTCATAAGGCTCTCAGCAGAGCTTCAGGGGCTTTCCAGATTGCGCAATACAACTGTAATACCAAGGGTGGGTGATACTGGGAATTTTGGTTATCGATCCAATACCAAATAATACAGGGCTAGTATCACCGATACTGATACTGATACCAATACTTTTAGTATTGGTTTAGGCAAATAAACATGTTGAGTTTTTTTAATTAACTATACAAAAGGGTTATTATATTCGGACATATTCATATTTCAGGTTTGAGATGTGTATCTTTATATAGGTGCGTATTTTTGACCTCGAGTAAAACGGTTACGATTTTTTCAGCTGTCTGAATACATGATAATAGCTTAATCAGTTAGCTAAAACTGCCTCTCTGATCACCAATTATACAGTGATAAAAACATGACTTAATGCTGGAGATTACCTGGATAGACAGACAGGATTGGAGAGAAGCTTCACTCCCATCAGGAAATTCGAGTAATTTGCTGGATGTATGGAATAGCAACAAAAGTATCGATCCGTTACCGATACTTATCTTGGTATCGATACTGTCGATATTTAGATCGATACATCCAGCACTAGTTAATACATTTCACAATCTTACAGAGACAGAGAACTCATGATCAACATTAAACATTTCTTAACTCTTAAACAATCATTAAAACCCCTTCAATTCATTCATTCAGTATTTATTATTTCTGTGCATCAAAGATTCTCAGGGCTTGATTAAAACATCCTTTCTGACAGCAGTGGCGATGAAGGCATCTCAGACCTTCTTCACAGATCATATCATCAAATTGGTGAATGTTTAACTAGATAGTGTTGTTATTTCACCACCAGAGGGCAACAGTGTTCAGCCTATAGCATCAGTGCAGCTGGATTATGCCTTGGTGGAGGTTTGAGTTATCTGTTTTGCTGATCTATCTGATGTGCTTTCTGGTCCTGTGTCAGGTGAGCGGGTGATGCAGCCTCAGATCCTGGAGTTGAACTTCAGCCCGGACTGCGCCCGGGCCTGCCTCTACCACCCTTCCTTCTACAACCACATGTTCCAGACCCTGTTCCTGGATCAGCCCGAGGACTGCGAGGTCACGCTGATCGTATGATCACCCCGACGTCACCAAGCAGCATCTCTGTTGCTCATCCAGAGACACCGGCTTACATCATTTTTTCAATACTTTCTAGTTGAGCTGTTTCTTTATGTTGTTTCAATCTAGTAAAGCAGTTATAAAAAGTGCTACTGATCACAACCAATGAGAACGGAATATTCAGTCCGGACCTAACATGTTCTCATATGATCCATTGTCCAGGCTCTGTTTTCTGGATCGAGTTCATGGTTTCAGGGAAAACCTCCACAAACTTTTCTGTATAAACAAGAGACAATAAAAACCCTGTTTGATAAAATGTGTTGTATTGTAACATTTTCCTTTGCAACAGATATTTGAGGAATGTCTATAGTTACATCTCCTCTCATCCCACCTCCCTCCTCCTCCTCCTTATCGTCCAGTGATGCAGAAAACAACTCTTCAGTCTGGTGCAGTTTGAAAGATTTACGGTAAAATGACAGAATCACACAGCAAACCAAGGCTGACAAGCACTTTGTCATAATATGTTGGTCAGGATGTGGTCATATAGTCATTATTGTTGTTTACTTGATGTTTAGGATTGAAGAGATGACTCCGCTGATACTGACTTATTTGTATAAACAAGGTTTATTACAAAAGGTTCAGCATCAATCAGTCACCGTGGTCTGCTCGAGAGGATCTACACCAATAGGATCACTCTGAAATAACAGCTGTGGTTCATTTGATGCCAGTCATTCTCTATGTGCTGTAAGGTCTTCACATTTTACTGCTGCGGCCTCCGTTTCATAGGTTGTACCAACGCTGACCCTGTTTGAGCTGGCACACATCACATCGCCTGTCACCTAATAATGTTGTCAGCCACATGAGGGAAGATGAAGAAATCAGTAATCTGTTAGGCTTTAGGGTCAAGTGGAGCTTGGTAGCCCCTGTGAGTCCACAGGGTTCCTGTTTTCTGCTGCAGGACTCGAGCATTGCGCAGTCCTTCCCTTTCTCCACCTGATGTTTCTCAGAAGAGGAAGTTTCAGAAATAAACAAAAGTCCAACTCAGCAGACGGAGAGAAAGAAAAATGTGATCCTCATAAAATCCACAGTTTGTTGGGGTAGCGGTCATGTTCTTCTATTCTTGTAAATTCCCAACTTCATGCACAAAATCTTTTTTGCTGCTCCAAATCTCTGCTTGAAATGACAAAGACCAACAAGGTTCTAGACGTGGCTTGATCCAGGTCCTCGTTGGAACTCCTCCAGATCCTGTCCAGGGTAGAATAACGCTATTTCTCACTATTCAAGTGGGGCCCGGGTTTTGCCTCAGGGTGCTGGTCCACTCGCTGCGGTGTAGGC
>OOFC01046797.1:0-10765 GCA_900323345.1 Pseudochromis fuscus
TGTTTATGCTGAGTATTTAAAAAATGTAAAATAGCAGGTATGCACAGCAATAAATCATAAAATGTATAGCATAGATAAAATTAAATATTTGAGCAAATATATTAAAAGCAGCAATTGAGGACAGCAGAATGACAATAAGCACCAGATCTGATGACAACATAATATTGCACATAAGGAAGTTGTGTTATTACATATAAGACAATATTACGTCAAGTTAAATCTTGAAGTTATTGAAACCCATAGAGTTCAGGGGGAGAACATCACTGGGAACAAAGGTTGCTCTCCTTTGGGTTTTACAGGCAGGACAGTGGAACCTACGACCAGATGGCAGCTGTTCAGATGCTGGATACAGAGCGTGCGTTGTGTCACTGAGAATTCGACGATCCAGGGCGTACACAGTTCTCAGGTGGCGAGCAGGAAGTCCAATGATCTTAGAACACACCTTCACAATGTTGTGCAGGCAGTTCCTCTCCTGTAGGGTGATGGAGTGGTACCAGCAACATATGGAGAAAGCTAAAACACTTTCAATGAATGTGTAGTAAAAGGTCAGCAGGATGTTACTGCTGATGGAAAAGGAGTTCAGTTTTCTGAGTAGGTACATCCTCTGGTGGCACTTCCTCAAGATCCCCTCAGTGTTGGAGGAGAACCTCAGTTGGTTGTCAAGGATGGTACCCAGGTACTTGTATTCCTCAACTCTCGCGACTGGAGAACCACCACCATCTCCTAGGTTTTGCTGACATTCAGCTCCAGGCAGGAAGAGTCACACCACTCCACAGCTGCAGTGCAGGTCCGTGGTGCAGGGAGAGGCCAGACAGGAGGGAGCTGTGTCGTCAGCAACTTTACCAGGTGGCAGCTGGGCTATGTGGATCTGCACTCGTTACTTTACAGTATAAAAAGCAGCGGAGAAAGACCGCAACCTTGTGGGGAGTCTGTGGAGGTGGTGAGGAGATTGGAGAAGTTATTGTTAATCTGAACTTGTTGGGTTCTGTTGATGTAAAAGTCCAGGATTCAAAGTACGAGCTGACTACTAATGTTGGAGTTCTGGCGGAGTCTCTGCAAGGATGTGGTGTTGCATGGTGTTAATGGTGGAGCAGAAGTCTGCAAACGGGAGCCTGGCAGAGGTGTTAGGAAGCTCCAGGTGTTTGTGGATGGTGTCAGTGATGAAGGCTTTGGCATCAACCCTACTCACGTTCAGTCACACTTCCTGCTACTCATTTGTTTGTCTTGTGTCAGTGGTCAGTGCATTTGAATATATTTATTTAAATTTGGTCCTTGAATATTGGATTGTTGCTTTGAACTCGTTATATATTCTGTTCCTAACTTGCCTGACCTTCTACAAGAAAAAATAAGTTGGAACTTTGTAAGTCACTTGTTGGTGCTACAAGCTAGGTCACACTAGCTCACAGTGGAGCTTGGGACCTTTAATCGCCTCTTGATGCTTACATGCCAGTATGCCAACATCCAAGAAAGGCCCGACACCGGAGGAGGTCATGGACATTAAAACCTCCCTTGACTCTCTGTGCGGAGACGTGGCTGCAGTTAAAGCGCAGCAGGAGATACTTCTGGGGCTACTGGAGGAAGTTAAACAACTACGCCTTTGGAACACCGAAAAGGACAAACGGATCATGGATCTCAAGCGGCGGGTGGATGAGCTGGAGCAATACACCCGTATGAACGATGTGGTCATCACCGGCATCAAGATCAAGCTGCGCTCCTATGCGCGTGTGGTGGCCACAAACACCGGGGAGCCCAGCGACGGGGAGACGCGCTCGGTGGAGCAACAGGGGGCATTCTTCCTCCAAAGCAAGGGGATAGAGATGGACCTGGGGCACATCGAGGCGTGTCACCCACTGCCCAAGAGGAACGAAAGACCGCCAGCCGTCGTCATGAGATTCATCAATCGAAAAAACAAAGTAGCACTGTTGAAACAAGGACGCAAACTTAAAGGCATGGACGTCTTTATGAATGAGCATTTAACACGAAGGAACGCAGAAATCGCGCGGAAGGCAAGGCAACTGAAAAAGCATGGCAGAATACAACACACATGGGTAACAAACTGTAAGATCTTCATCAAGCTGAACGGGACGCCAGAGGAAGCAAAAGTACTGATCGTAAAGAACATGGAAGATCTGGATAAATACAACTGATAGCAATGCACCAAGGTAACATGTATCCTTACTGATCATCACAATGCAAACTACACTAAAATCACAAAATACACCAGGAAAGGACATGGACATGTTGAAGTCTATCCTCCAACAGAAGATAATAGAACTTGGAACTTTTGAATATAATGAGCACAATATAACAGACCAAGATATAGATATAGACCCTGAAAATAATTTTCTCTCTTCTATTGTGGTAAATTGTAATTATTTCACCCAGGAGCAATATGAAAACAATATCAAATCAGAGGGAAAGCTGTCAATATTACATTTCAACAGCAGAAGAGTGTACACAAATTTTGATTTCATAAAGGACTACTTGCAACAGTTTTCTTGCCCCTTCAGTATCATTGCCATCACTGAAACTTGGTTTAGTGTTGACAAAGGCATACATTTCTGTCTAAATGGATATGAATTAAAATACATAAATAGACTAAACAAAGTGGGAGGTGGGGTTGCTATTTATGTTCATAACTCTGTAAAATTTAATGTTATAACACACATGTCTGTGGCCATTGATGGCATACTGGAATGTTTAACGATTGAAATTGCTAATGAAAAAAAGAGAAATATAATAAGCTGTATATATCGAACACCTAGTTCGAAAATTTAAATTTTTAATGAATGGATAGATTGATTGTTTTCTTCTGTGAACCAAAAAGTATTATTCATCTGTTGGGAATTCAACATTGATTTGTTAAACACATTCAAACTAAAGGCTATTGACGATTTCACTGATACAATGTACAGCTTATCACTATATCCAACAATAACAAAACCAAGTAGAATTACATGACATAGTGCCACTATTATTGACAACATTTTTACCAATGTCGTAGATGGTCAAGTTAAAAGTGGCCTATTTGTTTGTGATATAACTGACCACCTACCAGTGTTTACTCTGTTTGACTGTGACTATAATAAGAGGAAAGATACTATGGTTACTATAAGTAAGCGAACAATAAATGATGAAACAATATATGCCTTTAATAATTGTTTAGAGTAACAAGATTGGAGTTCAGTTTACCAAGAATCAAATGTGGATAGGGCTTATGACACATTTTTAGATATATTCACTCATTTGTAAAATAAACACTGTCCTGTGAAAGAACTTGGTATAAGGAAAAAAAGACAAAAAGTCCTTGGCTGACGAAAGGAATTATTAATGCTTGCAAAAAGAAAAATAATCTTTATAAACAGTTCATCAAAGTAAAAACAAAAGAAATGGAACAAAGATATAAAGCGTACAGAAATAAATTGACTGACATAAGAGTAAGTAAACAACTGTACTATAAACAAAGATTATTATATAAAATAAAAATAATATAAAAGGAACTTGGGATATACTAAATAATTTAATTAAACAAGGATCTTCTGAAACATCATATCCTAATTATTTCATTGATGAACAAGGTGAAAATTATAATGTGTAATATTGTAAATGGCTTCAATATTTTTTTTTGTAAACATTGGTCTGGAGTTGGCTGCGGAAATTCCATGCCATAGAGTTAGTAATGGTAACACAACTATGAAAAAACATCCACCATCACTGTTCCTCTTCCCTACAGATGAACGAGAAGTAACTAATATTGTACTGAAATGTAAAAGCAAGTCATCAACTGATTATCATGACATCAATATGTTGGTTGTTAAAAAGGTTATTTCAAATATTGTAAAGCCTTTAACCTATATGTGCAACTTATCATTCCAGTTGGGCTGCTTTCCAAGACAAATGAAAGTTGCAAAAGTAATACCACTATACAAAAGCATTGACAAACACAGTTTTACCAATTATAGACCAATTTCTCTTCTGCCCCAATTTTCAAAAATTTTAGAGAAACTTTTCAATTCAAGACTTGAAAAATTCCTTCAGAAACATCAAATAATAAATGTCACTCAGTGTGGGTTTAGAACTCAAACAACCACTTCAATGGCAATAATTGAGGCAGTAGAAGAAATTACAAATGCTCTTGATCAAAATAAGTATGCAGTTGGTATTTTCGTTGATCTCAAGAAGGCCTTTGACACAATCAATCATTCTATTTTACTTGACAAATTAGAAAAATGTGGAATTCGAGGGGTCGCTGGTGACTGGATAAAAAGTTATTTAACAGGTAGGGAACAATATGTCAAAATGGGGCATTATACATCAGAAAAGCTTTGTATTTCATGTGGGGTTCCCCAGGGGTCCATGTTGGGCCCTAAACTCTTCACTATATACATAAATAATATTTTTAATGTGTCTCAAATTTTGAAACTCATTCTGTTCGCAGATGACACCAATATATTTTACAGTAGCAACAATTATATAGAACTTGTTACTACTGTAAACAGAGAACTAAATTTGATTAAAAAATTGATGGATACAAATAAATTATCGTTAAATATAAATAAAACTAAAGTGATGGTTTTTGGTAATGTAAAAGTGAATTCTGAATTGCCAATTACTATTGATGGTGTACCAATTGAAAATGTGAGTGAAAATAAATTTTTGGGAGTTATAATTGATAATAAAATTTCATGGAAACCCCACGTCAGACACATAAAAAATAAAATTTCAAAAAGCCTCTCAGTTCTAAATAAAGTTAAATCATACCTTGATGAGGATGCACTTCGTACTCTGTACTGTACATTGGTTCTCCCATACTTTACATATTGTGTGGAAGTGTGGGGAAACACCAAAATACAACAATTCCTTTATTCAAATTACAGAAACGGGCGCTGCGCATCATTCACAAGGTTGGGTTTTTAGATCACACTCATGAGCTGTTTCTTAAGTCAAAGTTGCTCAAATTTCAGGATCTTGTCAAATATAATACATCTATAATTCTATATAAAGCTTTTAATAACATGTTACCCGCAAATTTACAACGGATTTTTGAAATTCGGGAGAGAGTACATAATTTGAGAGGCTATAGTGAGTTCACATTACCGAGAGTTCGAACAACTCATAAAAGTTTTTGCGTGTCTGTACGTGGAGTGAAACTCTGGAACAGTCTGGGTTTACAATATAAACAATGTAAAAATATTCACAGATTTAAATCGCTTTATAAACAGTTGATCTGGTTGCAATATGCTCGAAGAGGGTCTTAATTGTATATTAGTGTTCTGTTAATGTATTCTTTGTCAGGCAGGAACTTAGGACTCAGGCGCGGAGATGCAGGAGATCAATAGCTGGCTTTATTGTGAGTTAAGATCACCACGACAGTGAAATAGTTCAGTCAAAAAAGGTAAACAAAAACTCTCCACTATGGAGGAAAAACAATCAGGCTACGAAAATGTAACAAAAATCTCTCAAAAGGGAGGACAAACCAACAGGCTATGTAAACTTAACAAAAAACACTCCAAAAAGGGAGGAAAAGCACCAGGCTATGAAAGCTTAACAAAAAACGCTCCAAAAAAGGGAGGAAAAGTACTCTAGATTACTGAACACAAAATCACTCTTACACAGAGGACAAAGGCAAGGCAAGGCAAGGCTGTGGCTGTGGCTGGTTCAGGCTTAGGTGACTGACGGATCAAGACACTTTGGCACAAGACGGGGGGACGCAGACTATTTAACACATGAGGGTAATGGGAAACAGGTGGACACAATCAGGGATCAGGGCAGACGCTGACGACACATGAGGAAGGGCAAGTGACCTGAAACGAGAGGAGAGTTAACACTTCAAAATAAAAACAGGAAGTGACGAGACCAACCAACAAAACACCCTCACCACGGTGTGACATTGAGCGCACTCAGAACCTGAGAGAACACGCAACTTCTGTCATCGCTCTTCTGCTCAACCCTCACCTGCTCGCTCATGAGCAGATTGGACTTTTGACACTGAGTGGGCAGACCCAGTCGTCATCGTATCTCTCAATGTAATTGGATACGGTCCTGTCTTTCTGATTGGCTGCTGCGGCGGAACAAGACATATGTCAAAGCGGCAGTACGGTGGCTTACAAGGGCCAAACGCACTGCAACGGCAAAATGCGTCTCAGAGAATACAGCTTCAAATACAAAAAAGATGCAAATTCACAAACTCAAAGTCAAAAGGAGGTACAAAAAGAGCAATGTGGTGCAAATGAAAATAACGTGCTGAAATAGCAAAGACAAATGCATTATCATCAAACGCGCTGCTAATGGTGAAACTACGCAACACACAAAATGATTCAAAACAAGAAACGATCTTCTAATGAAAACGTGGAATGACCAGCTCCAAACCTGCAGGGGGCACTCTGAGCGTAACAGCTCGATGGGGAGACACACGGGATGGAGAGAGAGAATGAAAAACCATGGACTCAGGTTAACTGAGGTAAGTTAATGTAACTGATTACATGCGTATAACATTGTGTGGGTTACATGTGACGATACATATTTTCTGTACAGTATATATCAATTTTACATACAGATATACATGTGGCCGTGAAATGCTAAAGTGTTGTCAGTTAATGTTAGCAAACTGTTAGCTACAACCAGGTTTAATGAAGGATATAGTTCATCAATCAGAGTAGATTATTACGGTAACATTTCAACCTGCTGCTGATAGACTGCAGCAGATTAGTAGATGAAGATCAGTTCAAAAAACACACTGATTCATGTGTGTTCTCCCAACCAGTCAGTAGACTCTGTATAACAAGTTATTTAGGTGTCATTGTTAATGACTGGTGTCTAAAACATCTATTGGAATAATTATGTTTCTCTTTCAGAAAAAGAAGAACCTGCTCTTGTTGTTCAGCTGGTCCTTGCTGGACATCCTCCTCATCCTCCTCCTCCTCTTCCTCCTCCTCATCCACTGCAGCTGAATGACCTGAACAACTCCACTATCCACCTGGTTACAGTTTGTCATGATAACTGTTTCTACTGTAGTTTGTACTTGTTACAATTAAATATTTTCTGTGAATTGTACACCATGTAATTTATCCATTACTCTTCTGTGCATTTCCTGTGTCAGTGAATGAGAATATTGTTCAAATTAAGTGTGCATTTAAAGTACTTTCAAGACTCTTACCTTCAGTTTGTGTCTTTATGCTGTTGTATTTGTTGAGGGTTTTACCAGTAGTTTCATGTACAGTAAACAAACACAAACTGACTCTGATACACAAAGAGGTTTGGGCCAAATTTCTACATAATTCTAAGGATATTTTAATTATTTTTAAATATTACCAGGCTTGAACATTAACATGAAGGATCAAATAGTTCCTTATGTGTCTTTTGTACTTTCCAATATTGGTATTACTAAAACACCAAACTATACTGTTAGTCATTACAAGGCAGATGGTAAATTTATTAAACCAGGCAAAATGGGTTCTGTAGGTCACAAAAAATTCTCTCTGTTCTGTCATCAAGTTTATTCAAAATTCAACTTAACCAAAACTATGACAACTTAATAAGACACAAGTATGCACAAATTAAACTATAGAGGAATCCGTATTTACAGTTAATAAACCTACCAGTGAACTCTTCAGTCCACACTGAAGGGTTTATATGTCTGATATAAACCTCTAACATGTGACCAGAAGCACAACATCTACAGCAGTAGATCCTCCTGCTCCTGTGAGCACATGTGGTCGTCCAGTTCCACCAGATTCTCTTTGAAGACTCTTTCCATGTTCAACTGGTAAATACTGTGAAGGTGCTGACTGTGCAGGAGCTGATACATCAGTACTACATCTTTAAAATAATAATAAAACAAACAGCATAATTTAAGTCAGGTAAGACATTTAACCTGTGAATGAGGCACTGAAGCAATAAACTGCTAAAATGTCTGTTTCTCAAAGGAAGGTGAAATCATCATCATTATCATCATCCTCCACGTCGTCGTCACCACAGCACATGTAAGGATGAAGGATGTTGTTCCTGCAGTCTTCCATCTGGCATCAAATTCACCTGAAGTCCCGTTGGCACTGGTCATTCAGCTTTCACTGTGTGGGAACCTAGAATTACAGAGCAAGACAAACATGGTGGTTAAGACATGGTGGGTCAATCATTTATTCACATAAACCAGTTTGTCATGAGAGGAGAATTGATGTCTGCTTCAAGTGGAGACTGACATGTAAAACCTAAAGTATAAAGTAAACAAAATCCTTCATTAGAAGTATTCTGATGTACATTGTGTATTTATATTTAAACACATTTGTGGTGTGATCACTTTCAGCCACACACAGAATTTATACCAAATTGTATGAGTGCAAAGAAATGAACATACTTTTCAGAAGCCTGACATTTCTGTTTAAAATATCCTTTTTTACTGATCTTATGTAAGACTCATATTCAATACTGTGATACTAATTTTCTGAGACACTGAATTTTGGTATTTCATTAGCCAATATCAACATTTCAAGAAATTAAAGCTTGAAATAGTTTATGCTATGTGTAATGAGTCTATATAATATATGAAATATATAAAAAGACCTCAAACATAACTATGTTATGTTTCCTCCACATAGTATATGTTGAATATGGGATAAATAATCCTTCCAAAACCTATTTTTATTTGTTTAAGTCTAGTTTTTGTCATGGAAAAAAGCCTGTGGACAAATAGTTTTAGTCGACAAAATTAACACCGACTGGAGCAATATTTCATGTGATTGTTGGTCTTCCAGGATACAATTAATAATGGGCCTATCCACCAACACGTACAACATACGATATATATATGTCAGGCATAGGCAACATCACCATTTTGAATATTTTATGTGACATCACACCGTAGGAGAAAGCAAATTTCCAGCAACAAAATACTGGAAGTTACACACATTACCATCACTAGCTTGCTGTATCTTGGACTGTAATGTTAGCTAGCTTACGGTCGGATAGTCTGATAATTCAGACTGGTTTCCCCTCGTAGTTTTAGCAAAATACTTTTTTTTTTTTTTCTCTTTCGACCTTTTGTCTTTAAGACTGGGTCCGCCCACTCAGTGTCAAAAATCAAATCTGCTCGCGAGCGGGCAGGTGAGGGTTTCGCAAGCAGAAGAGTGGTGACAGAAGTTGCGTGTTATCTCAGATTCTGAGCGCGCTCACTCAGATTCTCAGCGCACTCAAGGCATAATTTTCCTCGCTCAGGTGCTCAGGTGCTCAGGTGCCCATTGCCCGCGTGGGTGGAGATACTCTGCGCGCAAGCGCTGTGAAAGCTCTTGCAAAAGTTATTTGCTCGCGCTCGTGTTTGACTCACGCCCGCGACTCCTCTGCAGACTTGTGTGTGGATCTCGTATTTCCTCTCGATTTATTACAGTGTTATACCCATTGACATAATAACAAGTAGATGCCGCATCGACCGCTATGACATATTGGTGCTGACGAGAAACGGCGACGCCATCTTGGTCCGGTCATCCGCACAATGAAGTGCCAGCGCATTTAATCAATCATAACTCGCTGAATACTAAACTGATCTTCAAACTGATTTTTTTTCAGCAAAAGTAACACATGTAGGTATGATGCAGGACACATGGTTTGGCGTATTTTAATATGTATTGACAATTCCAGGCTTACGTCACAAAATACGTCACAGGTCAAAATGGCGGTCAACACAGTGAAAACAAACTTTCCGCCCATAGAAAAACATTGGACTTTGGGTGGTTGTCATTTGATTACTGAAGATTATTTTGATTTGACATTGTTTAGAAATGTCCTTTGACTACTATAACAACCTGCCTGCAGAGGCAAAAGTACCATATAAACGCAAATTGGACTCAATTGGTCTAACTTTAGATGAGTGTCCTTGGAGTAACGACCCAACTCAATGGCCAGAAATGGAGTACGGCGACTGATACACCTATCTCATTGACACCCCAGGTAGATATTTCATCAGTTATATTAAGTTTTAGGATGTGTTATAATAAGTTATTTAGATCTGCATACTCTATTCTAATCAGTACTCAGTATATAAGATTGATAACTAGCTGTAATGCTGACGAAGTGATAATAACAAGATTTATTTACGCTTTGTTTGATTTAATTTTAAGAACAAAAGAAAAACAAATATTTATTTTTGTGTCCGTGGGAAAAGTATAAAAGGAAAGCTTAGTCTCCATCATGTTGTGATTGAAACATCCAACCACGCAACAACTTTTTGGCACGATTTTCTACAAAGTTTATCTGCTTCTCACAGGCAAATACACGAGAAAAGGGCGTTTGTTTTCACCGAGAAACGGGCGCTGCACTGTGGGTATTACCTGCAGTGCCCGGATGTTCGGAATTGTCAATAGTCCGGAAAATACGGTATTTTTACTCAAAGATAAACTCAGCTGTGTGTCTACAAACATTTGTCCCACACTGTTGTCCATCTGCTGTGTTTTAGAGGTAGTCTGCTCACGAAGAGGCAGGATCAGGCTGCCAGGAAGATCATGAGGTTCCTACGACGCTGCCGCCACAGGTAGGCGCCGACGCCGATTCACACACAAAACACATGTGCAGGTCTACATAGGCTACATGACACTGTCAGATGTACTGGTCTAAAAGTTTAACATCCCATTGAGTTAATCAGTAAGACACAGTAGAAACTAGACTCAGATTTTCCTCCACCTCTCAGCAGTTTTTTTGACTGTGTGATGTGTTTATGATTTATTTTTGTTGATAAAAATGGGTGGTTAGAAATGTCCCCAACACCTAAGCTCCACCT
>OOFC01046798.1:0-10310 GCA_900323345.1 Pseudochromis fuscus
GAGCGGCGGCGGACGACTGTGTCCGGGGCGATGTGGTGCTGGCTCCAAGAGGGCAGCCGGGGTGCGAGGGCCAGTTCAACGCTGCTTGCAGCTTTAATTACTTCTTATTATTACTTGTCGTCTGCATTGGACCAGTTAAGATGCCAGGACCCAGATGCAGAGTTACAAAATAAACAGTCTTTATTACACCAACTCAGGAATACACACAGGCAAATGCCGCTCAACAAAAAAAATCACCCAAAAGGGGAGAAAACCGGAGACAAAAGTACAACAAAAGTTCACCAGAGACTGGGACAAAACGAGAGAATCAAGGCTGTAGCAAAGCACAAAACACTAACCAAACGAAGAACAAGGCAGGAGAAAACACAGGGAGAGCGGCCGGACAATCACTGGAGGCACTAGAGAATGCTGTGAGTAACGAGGAAATCATCTGGCACGAAAGGACAGGCGAGCGTGGCAGATAAAGCCAGCCAGAGATAGAGAGAGAGATGTCAGACCAACATGGCGGACAAAATTAAAACATAACACATCTATCCATTATATTCATGTTGTTTCATGTAACACAGTCCTGTCCATTTATTAGGATCTCTTAAGCTAAAGAAATAAAAAGAATTTAACTATAGATGTATCAGGTTAAACAAACAGAAATTCACCACTTGTCTCAGGTAGAACAAAAAAGGAACATTATGAACATAAACCAGGACTTCCACATTTCCGGTCAGACACAGAATATGAACTGTAGCTATGTCTGACCCCCGATGATAATGGAACAGAGAGTGGTGACCTGGTCTCTCTGTGGTAAATGACTTAGACTTAGACTTAGACTTAGACAGACTTTATTGATCCACAAGGGAAATTCTGTTGTCACAGTAGCTCAGAACAGTAGTAGTATATAATAATAATAAAAAAGAAAAAGGTATTATTTCTCTAAATTTCTCTAAATAGTACAAAATGTGCAATAATGACCAGAAATACATTAGCATGTAAAAAAGGTCTTAGTGAGTGGGAATCACTCATATCAGCATAAAAAGCCCCCTGTCAGAACATATTCTCTTTTTGTTTTGTTGACCACTTTAAATGTGACAACTTAAAATGTTACCTCAACTTTTAATAGCCTTAAGTCTATTCATTGTCCATATTCAGTGCATGTACCTTTAGTAACCCATGTCTACAGTCATCTTTAGGTAGGTTTAGGTGTCATATATCTTGGTCAGACTACTTATCCTTGTCCTCCTCCATCATGGCCTTCAAATCGAATATTGCCAGCATGCCATCTCTATTCCACTTCACACTGATGTTCCATCTTTCAGTCAGTTTCTCCTCAATACACTCCTCCTCTCCACACTGTACCTGGATGGCTAGCTCTCTCAAAGTGTCAGTTTTCTCTCCTAAGTCCATCTTGAGCTTGAGTCGCCCTGGATATAGTCACTTTGCCTGTATGCCTTTTTGTTTTAACTGCTTAACGACTGCATGAACCTTAGCTCGGTTCTTTTGGAGCTCAAGGGAGTAATCTTGATCGAAGAATATCCTCGTGTCTTGAAACATCACCTGCCCTTGGCTCAATGCTTGTTGCAGAACGATGTCTCTCAATGCTGCTGGACTTCCAGAGAAAAGCACCATATAAATCCAAACCATTATTATTATTAAGAACCTCACAATGGTTGATCTGGGGGGAGCCGCTGGGTCTGTCGGTCTTGACTGGAGTGAGCGGTGCGCTCTTTCAATTCTAATGTCCAAGTTAGATGTTAGCTGCAGCACTTTGACCAGCAGGCCTTTCACAAATGCTACCACGTCCCCTTTTTCACTCCCCTCTGGTATTTGGAATATTCTGCTATTATTTCTTCTCAGCCTGTTTTGTAGGTCATCACAAACAGCTGCGAGTTGTTTATCACATTGCAGCAGGTATCGTAGCACATGGTGCTGCCTTGCCTCCGCATCCTCCACCCGACTCACTCTTCCTTCCAACTCACAAATCCTCTGCTGATGGTCTCCAAGCTGCCCTTTAATATTAGTCACAACCCTTTCCAGGCATTCAATGGTCTGTGTAGTTTATTTATGCCCTGAATATTTTCTTCGCAGAGTTTTCTCATTTCCTCTATCAGAGACATCTTGACCTCATGCTTTACCTGGCTCTTGTGGCTACTAGCGTCTAAGCTAGCGCCATGGATCCTTTGGGTCTCATGGAGGAGGTCATCTTGTTCAAAAGTTGTTTTCCACTCTCAAGGCCTCATCCCTAACTAGTTGCTCTTTCCATGGCATCACCGGAAGCCCTCTCGGATGCACTTTTGTGATTACTTCATCAACAATGGGCTCAATGAGAGCCAGAGCCTATGTACCAGCAGACATTAATTCAGAGCATGTTGCATAATATTTTATGTTAAGGTTTGACTTTGACAAGATAAATGATGAACATTTTCTGTGCCTGTTTAATGTTCACTTTCTTGTAAAAAAAAATATATATATATATGGTAATAATAATAATAATAATAATTATAATTTTGTCCTTGTGTTATTAGTTGCAAAATCCAGTGTGCCAACTTACCCCATATCGTGAGACAACTTACCCCACTGTGGGGGCAACTTGTCACATGTTCACACTCTATTTTTGATTGCTTAGAACTCTGCAATGATACAAGATATGAAAATGACATGAATACCAAATACATACCTGAGACTTTGGTCTTTCATCTGGTACAAATTTATTTCTTATATGATGTATTGATTCCAAGAAATAAATCGGAGTGTAAAAACTGTGACAACTAGCCCCGGTCTCCCCTATTTGGTAGTAGTGGCAGTAATTAAAAAAAAAAAAACACTGTTATTAAGTGAGAAAATAATACATTTTTTGCTTTTCTTTTTAATTGATTACCAAAAATAGGTTATGCAAACAATGTATAAGTTGTGAATTGAAATTAGGCTGTATCAGCTTCACAATGTCTTAGTACAGTTTTTTATGGCACGACTCATCTGAACATTCATGTTGACACTGCATTAAACCTTGGCTTTGGGAAATAGATTGGATTTAAAATGTATGGTGCTTGGAATATTTAAAAGTGATACTACACTGAACAAAAATACAAATGCAACACTTTTGTTTTTACAGTGACCAGTCATGCTGTCTAATCAACATCTTGAGATGCCACACCTGTGAAGTGGATGGATTATCTCAGCAAAGGAGAAGTCCTCAATAACACAGACTTAGACACATTTGTGAACAGATTTTGAGAGAAATAGGAATTTTTTGTACATATCACATGATACCAGGTTTAAATATACAAAATGTAAACCTTCCTATGTCTATAAGTTCCAAAATGCAAGAAGCCACACCCACTTTCTACAAAACAATTACATAGGACATTTGTTTCCTTGACAGAAAAGTGCACCCAGTAAACAACAACCAAAGGCTGGACTGGGCTTGTTGGGGAGCTGTGAACTCTTTTAATATCCTGTTTCAGCCCATGTGTTGTCTTTAGCTTTAGCTGACATAGCTGTGGTTTCACCTCAAAGGAGCAACCACTGCTTGACTGTGACGCACGGAAACAGACTTCAAATCTGGATGCAAGACATTTTTACTCTCCACAGATAAGTAATCTCTCCTATTATCTTTAACAGTTTGAAGTTTTGCATAGACGCAAACTGAATTCCTTCTTATGGCAAAAATAAAGCACAATTTCTCAAGTTCTCATTGGTTTCCAATAATTTGGATCCTGTTTTCCACTTTCATATTTTCCATTTCTACATAGGAAGGTCAGATGACAATGAAAAGTATGTATGTAGGTGTCACAATACCGCTGTTGCTGTAGATGGTGACCACACATGTTGATGTGTGTAAGCACACACACACACACACACACACACACACACACACACCCTGCAAGTGCATGCTTCATCTACTCTGAAAGGAGTAAGGTACAGTAAAGACTGTTGATACAGTACAGTAATCTGTTGATACAGATAAGTTACTTGCTTTAAACAAGTACATTTTAGAACTTGTAAGACCTTAAATCAAAAAACAAGCAAAGAAGAAAACCAGTTTTTTCAGTAATCGTTGCCAGCATTCAGCACCTTTGTCTCTGAACATTTTTCTGGCAGTTAATCAAAAGGTGTGCTCTGAGTCTGAGGATTTCAGCCAAACTGGGAGTGCACACAGCACTGTACTGGTTTGTGGTTGTGACTTTGTTTGAATGTTTGCAAGGTGACCTTGTACTAATTTAATTTAATGTATTCCAACAGGATCAAGTATGGTGCAATGTGTCATATTGTAAGTTTGCAGAAACAACTTTCTGAAGAAACAGTCAACATTCTTACTGTTACACAAAAAAATGTCACATATGTTGCCAACATGCATTTTTAGTTTTCATCTGGAAACTACTGCTTGTGAGCTACATTAAAAACAAACCTGCCCAGGAGTGGCTCAGACATTAACAGTACCTGCGGTTGTTTGCTTACAGCACCCACAGAAGCCTGACAACCAAGCACAAGCAGTTTGGTGGAGTATTTATGCTCTTTCCACATCTCTGCATGCATGCATTTATACGTTACATGGATACACACTGTAAATAAAGATCGGGAACATACGTCATGCCGTGGTGGATTATGTGGTCTGCAATGGTAAAAAGCCAAATAGCATCAGGAGTCAAAAATGTATATTTGATACACATGATATTAATATTGTAACACATTTTAAAAGGACACCAATAAAAAAGTGGGGCATCATTTAAATAGGTGGAACAGATGCCTGTAGTTTTCTTCGCAATTTTAGTGAATGGTCGGCAAACAGCTGATGCATCCAAGCCTGTTGCGCTGTTTCTGAAAATTACAAATCTGTTACAGTACAAGGGAAGCATTGGTCTGTTCAGGAACATTGTTTTTTTCCATATTTATGTAATACATAAATGTTGCCTACCACAGCACTAGACATGACAACATTTTGTCGTATGGCTGTGTTACACAACCAAAACACAGGGATGGACAGGTGTTGAGTTAGCCCCGACCTGAACAGTGGGATAATAACATGATTAACTGATTAACTTCTCCCAGACCAGTGAGGAGCCTTACAGGTGCTGGTCACATAATTAGAATATTATGAGAAAGTTGATTTATTTCAGTAACTCCAGTCAAAAAGTGAAACTTGTATGATACATACATGTCATATACAGGTCATACAATGACCTTTTGTGTCTTGCTCTCCTTGCGCAAGGTGTCAGTGGTTATCTTTTGGACAACTGTCAGGTCAGCCATCTTCCCCATGATTGTGTAGCCTACAGAAGCAGACTGAGAGACCATTTAAAGGCCTTTGCAGGTGTTTCAAGTTAATTAGCTGATTAGAGTGTGGCACCAGGTGTCTTCAATATTGAGCCTTTGCAGAATATTCTAATTTTCTGAGATACTGAATTTGGGATTTTCATTAGTTGTCAGTTATAATCATGAAAATCAAAAGAAATACTTGGAATATGTCAAATGAATGTATATATTATACAAGTTTCACTTTTTGACTGGAATTACTGAAATAAATCAACTTTGTCATGATATTCTAATTATATGACCAGCACCTGTACTGTCACATCCCACCACACAACAGCTGACAGTGTAGAAATCTATAGGAACAAATGTGACCGCTGATGAGTGGGCTACAGATCCCAAAATGCTTTGCGATGTGACGTCACAATCCCAAACTCTATATGAATATTATTTGTAATTGTGCAAGCCTAGACTACTGAGTTGTAAACATCATACCTTTCACTGCTCCTTGTTCATCAGTCCCTTATGAAGGCATCTTGGGTTTCTTTTCAAACAGAGTGGTTTCAATTTGGCTGGGCCAAATTATTGATCAAGTAGCTGCCCCTCAGTGGCTTAGTGGTTGAGGTTACATATATTCCATTGGATGATATGTTGCTTTGTGAATATGTGTGTTTGTGCATGTGTGTGTTGCCCCAGTTCTGTCTGAAGGTGACCACAGAGGCTTAGTGGTTGAATGCCAAGGTGTCCCTTAACCAAAGGGACAATTAGAGACAAACATCTGCAGCTATGGAACCTTGCTTATACTGTAACCCATTGAGTAACATCACGCACACAGGAAATATACATACAGGCATGCTTACAAACGTAGTAGTGAATAAAAAAATCATGTTAGAAACATTGGGAACATGGAGGTCAGTGTTTGTAATTGGTGGTTTAGCAACTAGGTCCACAGTAGGTTGCAATTATGAAGATGCTGAAGAAGTCATTTTCTCTTGAAGGAAGGAAAACTTCAGACATTACATTAAATACTTTACACACCACAGCTATAATACAGCTATAGCACAGCAAATTCTGGTCTTTGGAATAAACTCCATGGGAGTTAAAATCAACTCTATTTAAGTGTACATGTGGGACCATCAAATAAACTCTAGGCCAGAGTTAAAGTAACACTTTTCAGGGAGTTGATCTCTTAACTCTTGTCAGGAGTTAAAACTGAACTCTTCTGGGAGTTAAAAACCTATCTCATGTAGAGTTAAATACAACTCTCACCTAGAGTTCATTTTATGTGAAAATTAAAATTCAGTTAAAATTTCAATTTTTCTTTTTTTGGGGGGCAGGTAGGTAACAATGATTACTATATCACACTATATGACACAGCTTACCGGATATGTTCACGTCCAATTAAGAGCTCTTTGGACTAACATCCACAAGTGTCACTTGGGCACATGGTATGAGCTCATTATATTTAAAATTTAAAACTACGGATACTGGCTGGAAGACTTCTAATGCACTAACTACATCACTCACGGTGCCGACAACACTGTAACACATGACACACTAACACCTCCTCCAACACGTAGGCCTAACTATGAAACCCGAACAACACAGAAACATGAACACAACATGACTAAACAACAACATTTACAACATTTAACTGCAACATGTAACATTCCCAGAAGGTGTTTTAGTAACCGCCTGATAGTGTCTGAAGTATTGACTGCAGCGTGTGCTGCAACACGTGCATCCCGACTGATCAGCTGATCTGCGCATATTCGCAGCGCTGTGTTCGGGCTGAAACAAATGGATCCCGTTTTTTGTTATTGTTCTAAAATAAACTATTTTGTATAAGATTATAAACAGTGATTGTGCTGTGTGTGTTTTCATATGTATTCATATGGCCCACGTACTTCACTGGTCTTTTCTGTTGCTGCGCCCAGTAATCAACACCCATTATGGTGTTCAATCATGCTCTTCAACACCCCGTGAATGTACCCCAAAAAATGACACCATCAAAAAGTAACCCTGAACACAAGTTGGAGTTAAACTTACTGAATAAACTCCAGAAATTTAACTCTTTCACTCTTTTGTGCCTAACTCCGGACTATTTTACTCCACAAATTTGCTGTGAATCAGCACACCTGGGAAAAGGTTTTTTAATGCCAGTGTATTTGCCAAGTGGCCAAACAGCTAGACTAAGAGGAGAAATGGTGGTAACATATGGAGGACCAAAACTGCCAAAATAAAAAAATAAATGAAAGTGAAAATATAAACGAATATAAGAAATAAATGTATACATGAATAAATAAAATAAATAAATAAAAGTAAAAATGAATAAGCAAAAGTAAAAATAAATATAAAAATAAAAAACAAGATTCCAAAATTAAAAATAAAGAGAAAGATAAATGTGGAAATAAATACAAAAATAAATATATAAATAGAATTAAATATCAATAACTGAATAAAAATGCTCTGCTCTTGTTTTTATTTATTTCGTTCCTCCAGCATGAAATGCATAAGGAAATGTTATCAAATGAGGGGGCGGGCCTAAGTGTGTCTTTGGTTGAACTACACCCCGTCTCAAATTATTATGCAAATTGGATTTAAGTGTCATAAAGACTTAATTTTTGTTTTTCAATTAAACTCATGGATGTTATTGTGTCTCAGGACTCCGTGGATCACTGATATTAATCTCAGACACCTGTGATATTTAGTTTGCCAGATCTGCCCATTTTAAGGAAAACTACTTCAGAAGGCTGTATCAAATTATGATGCAGGCCACAGGTTTCAAGCAATATGGGAAAGAAAAAAGATCTCCCTGCTGCCAAAAAGCATCAAATTGTGCAATGTCTTGCACAAGGTATGAAAACATTTGATTTTTCATGAAAAAAAATGCAAGAACATTGTGCTATGAAGAGATTTGTAGCTGATTCAGAGCACAGACTGGTTCGTCCAGATAAAGGCGTAATGAGGAAGGTTTCTGTCGCACAAATTCATCAGATTAAGACAGCAGCTGCTAAAATGCCATTACAAAACAGCAAACAGGTATTTGAAGCTGCTGGTGCCTCTGGAGTCCTGCAAACCTCAAGGTGTAGGATCCTCCAGAGGTTTGCAGTTGTCCATAAACTTAATATTTGCCACCCCTAACCAATTCTCACAAGCAAAAACGGTTGAAGGGGCCCAGAAATACATGAAGACTCATTTTCAAACAGTCCTGTTTACTGATGAGTGCCATGCAACCCTGGATGGTCCAGATGGATGAAGCAGTGGATGGTTGGTGGATGGACAAAATGTCCCAACAAGGCTGCGACATCAGCAAGGAGGTGGTGGAGTCAGGTTTTGGTGGGAACCATGGGGGGAGCAGCAAAGTCCATAGAGTTTCTGACTGACCACTTTCTTCCATGGTACAAAAAGAAGACCCATGCTTTCTGCAGAAAAATCCTCTTCATGCAGGACAGTGTATTATCTCATGCTGTATAGTACACGTCACCGGCTGCTATTGGCATAAAAAGAGAGAAACTCATGGTGTGGCCCCCATCCTGCCCTGACCTCAACCCTACTGAGATCCTCTGGAGCATCCTCAAGCCACAGATCTGTGAGGATGGGAGACAGTTCACATCAAATCAGCAGCTCTGAGGCTGTTCTGACATCCTGCAAAGAAAGTCAAGCAGAAACTCTCCAAAAACTCACAAGTTCAGTGGATCCAAGAATTGTGAAGGTGATATCAAAGAAGGGCTCCTATGTCCACATGCAACTCTGCCTGTTTAGATGTTTTTGTCAAGGATATGTGAGGAAGCAGGACCCAAGGATGCAGATGTCAAGCAAACAAAACGATTTTAATAAAAAGAGGAAACAAAAAGCGCTGCACAAAAACACGGCAGGAAAATACAAACACTAACTGAAAACCAAAACACTAGAAAACTAGAAAAACTCAAAACTACAAAAATCCGCGAACTAAAACCAAATCCACTAGAAAAAACAAAACTTGAAAACCCAAAACAAAAACCGAAACCCGAGAGCAAAACAACAAGTGGGGACACTGGAGAAACACAAGAGAAACCACAAGAACTAAGAACTCTCTTTCTTAGTGTTGTGTGAAAGTGGACAGAGGAGCAGTTTCCCTCGGGAGCACGCCGCAGTTCTGGAGGGTAGCCATCCTGGTGGTTGCTCGGCCAGGCCGACGGTATATGGTGCATAAGAACCCACCATAAGTAACACACGAAGACTAGGGTTGAGTTTAGTTAAACATATGGTTAGGCAGTCAGGGGGAATGTTCCAGGGGTCTTGCTGACTTAAATGTGTGTCTGACAGCGTGGATCTTTCTCTGTGGTGAAATTTGATTTTGTTTAAAATATGGATTTGTCGGCTTTTTATGATGCGCCGAGCGCGGTGTTCTTGGATTCTTGTAAGAAGGATCAGCTGGTTGAAATTGCTGATCATTATGGTCTGGTTTGTCAGGAGGGATTGCTTAAGGACGAGTTAAAAATGTTTGTTTTGTTTTCACTTTTTGAGCAGGGAGTCTTGCAGAAACGGCCAGGTGAGACGGCATCTGTGAAGCCGGTGCACGCGTCGGGGGCTGACGTGCGCGGGAGCACGCTCACCTTTGAGCAGCAGGAAAGGCTGCTGCAGCTCCAACTGGAGCTGGAGCGGGCTAAGTTGAGAGTAGCTGAACGGGAAAATGGATGCCAGTCACCCGCAGGAGGTTCAGGTGAGGGTGATGTGACAGCGCAGCTGCGGCTTGTGCCGAAGTTTAATGAGCGTGATCCTGACACGTTCTTTACATTGTTTGAGCGTGTTGCAGAGGCCAGGTGATGGCAGGACACAGAAAGGGTTATTCTCTTGCAATGTGTCCTCACGGGCAGGGCGCAGGAGGTGTTTTCAGCTGTGTGTGCGCAGGACAGTTTAACTTATGATATTGTTAAATCAGCTGTTCTCAAAGCATATGAGCTGGTTCCAGAGGCTTATCGCCAGCGGTTTAGACAGTGGGTTAAAGGGGACAAACAGACAAATGTGGAGTTTGTACGCGATTTAATTACTCACTTTAATCGCTGGTGCGCAGCAGCCAAAGTCAC
>OOFC01046812.1:0-14608 GCA_900323345.1 Pseudochromis fuscus
GTTGTTTCAATCATATTTTGATCAAAGAATTAACATTGATTCAATGTTTATTCAACATCTGTATGCTATCTGGGTAAATACTACTATCTAGTGTATCTGGGCTAAAATGACCCGATTTCATTACTTTTTGAAAATAAATGATCTCCCAGGAAACATTTTTCCCTTTTAGGGGAAATGAAAAAGATTTTCTATTGTTTGAAGTTGTTTTTCTGTCAGCTTAACACTTTATGAACAGCTGTGTTCTTTAATGTTTTGTGAACTAAATTTGAAAGAGTAGAAAGACTTTGTTGCAACACTTAATCAATTTTAGACATTTAAGAGTAAAATAAAGTGTTTTATACCTTTTTATCGGAGAAACATAGGAAAACAGTAATTTCTAAAACAAAATAACATTAAGACAACAACATTTAGTAATAACAGTAACATCAGATAATGCCGTTCATGTAGGCTGTTATTTTAGATTTTCATACAAATTATGAGAATATTTTTGAATGTTGGCATGAAGTCACATGATCTAAGGCAGTGATTCCCAACCTGTGGGCCGCCAAATCATTTCCAAAATACTATGATGTAATTATACAAAAATAAAAATACCACATTGATGTTTTAAATGTTAAAACTCAGTTGAGCTGATGGACAGGTCCTTGAAAATTGTCATCCTGAAGGTGTTGCAACATGTTACAGGTGTTCAATCTTCAATTTAAAATCTATTTATTTCTTATATTTCAAATGTTTGTTTTCTTTTATGAAATGTTTCTTCTTTTTACTGAAATTGTGTTCAAAATGTTTTATACGATGTTCTAGTGACTAACTGCGATTTGTAAAAACAGCCTCCGAACGACTCCTGTAGCTGCTCGCAAGATTTCACTGCTACTCTTTCACAAAAGCTACAAAAGCTTGAAAGTGCATGGATCAGTAGATGAGGTGGTGCAGTTGAGGGTGTAGCTTTTCTACAGAAAAAACTAAAGCTGAAACCAGCCCAGGTACCAGCATAAACAGTGCACAGTGATGCTTTCAGGTCAACAGCAGCTCCAGCAGACCAGGTGGAGGTGGGTGAAATGTGAGCGGATCACAGGAGATCACAGCTGATGGCAGATTACAGGGCGGCTGTGCTGGGGCTTGGTAACTATCACTCTACCAAGGAAGTGATACAACAGAGCTGCTGGAGGCTGAGGAGAGGCAGAGAGCATCAGCTGAGATACAGAATATTAATGTGAAAGAGCTGTCAGTGAAAGGACTATGAATAAGCTCCATAGATGTATACAAGCTAGTGTGTCCAGAAATAGACTGGTACTTACTGGAGGTAACAAGGAAGGAGAAACCTGCATCTGGTTTGCTGAGTGAGCTCAGCTTCTTTATAACTAACAGGACATTGTTCAAGGTTGTACAGACAGAGCTGAAAAAAACAGAGACAGGAAGAACAAGGTTCGGGGTAGAGATAGGTCGTGTCTCAATTCATTCAAAGTACACAAACTTGTACTCGTGTACTTGGTGAGAATGTACTTGCAAGTCGGACTCTGAAGTACGGACTAGTGGGAAGGCGAGAACGCACCGAGGCTAAAGTGTGATTTGAACGCCAGCGTACTTGTTGATGTCACATCTCCGCTCGCTGTTGTGAAATGCATTATGGTAAATGGTAAATGGAGTACATTTACATAACGCTTTCATGACCTAAGCTAGGTCCCAAAGCGCTTTACAAGGCAACTCATTCACCCATTCACACACACACTCACACACCAATGGCTAAAAGCTACCATGCAAGGCGCTAGCCACCATTGGGAGCAACTTAGGATTCAGTGTCTTGCCCAAGGACACTTTGACATGTGGACAGGAGGAGCCAGGGATCAAACCTACAACCTTACGATTGAGCCACAGCTGCCCCATTATGGGTTATTTGGCTTCCCCAAGTCCACACAGGTCTGGTCTGATGCAGGCTCGATAATGAAGGAGGAGCGGGAACACATCCGAGTATTTCATGCGTTCTCGGCCAGATGTGTACTTTGAATTGGAGCAGTACTTGGTCTCTGACTGATCACGAGTACACAAGAACGTAAGTACGGACAAGTGCACATATTGAAAAACGGCCATGGTGATGGTGTTGGTGAACTGTGTCACTGAGAGAGCTAATCCATTTCCTGTTTGGGATCAACCAATCATATGTTTTAAAAGGATGAATGATGGGTAGCCACAGGATGGCCACGCCTCCTCTCTGCCTCCTCCTGCTCACTGCCTGACTCCCTCACTTCCCTCTGGTCTGTGCTGATACACTCTCATTAAATGCAAAGTATTCTGCTCCATTAGCTCCAACACACCAACTGGCTGCATCCTGAATGTCAGCCTGGCTCCTGAGGTGATAGCAGCTGCTTATTATTACTGAGCTGTGAGGACGACCCAGCAGCTCCAATCAGATTCCTGGGTTTTATTTTCCTGGAGGCAGCAGCCGGGAGCTGCCTGCAGATATATTGTTCAATTAGATTTATCCTGACGTGATTGACTCTGAAAACACTGCACAGCGGCCGGACCTTTCTTCTTCTGCTGTTTAAAACCACATGTATCTGGTCTCCTGTCAAAGAAGCCAGGGCTCAAAAATGAGTTCGATGCAGAAGTGTCATAAAGCTGTAATACCACCAACAGCCACTAGGTGCTGGCTGAAACTGACTTCAATTCAAAAATCCTCATTTTCAAATCTGAAATATTCAGTCAATACATTTCTCCACAAGTCATTCTGATGTCATCAGATAAAGTCAACTCTTCTTCTCAGAGATCTGGGGGGAGGAGTTAGGGGCGGGGTTAGTCTGATTGACAGGTGGATCATCTGAAAATCATTCATCATTAAGGAGATATTAGGCAGAGAGAAGAGGAGGAGTTAGGGGCGGGGTTATTGATTGGGTGGACTAGAACTGAACTCCAGTCACATCCACACTGGACAGTCTCCGACTGATTTATAAGTTGATAAATCTGACAGACGAGCTTGAAGATGTTGCTCTAACAGATCATTTTATAACCACCTCAAGAAGAAAACGTCAAAGGGAGAATTTTAACCTGAACTCTGGGACTCTGGATGATGACCTGTGTGAACTCTCAAAAGTCTCAAACTTTAAGAGCACTTTCTCATTTAGACTGAATCTTGGAGGCTGAGCTCAGGGTGCATCCCGACACAAGCAGGATGGACTCAGCCTCCTAATTATAAACAGTAATTACCCAATATATCAATGTAGTAGCAGTACTACAATTATCATAGTGTCACAAGTACTCACGATGTCAGTTTGATGTTGTGAACATGCTGCATCTACCTGTGTCTGTGGTTCCTCTCTGATAACCTGCTGTTCACTATAAATCACAGTTTTATCTCCTGCTCACAGACTCTCTGCTGCTGCAGCACATTCATCATTCTCCACATTTACATTTATTTCCACCAACTGTTTCTACTCTGAGTGTTTTCACGTTTTCTTTCCACGTTGCAAACTTTAACTTGTTCCTAATGTTTCATATACACTTATTTCTATCTACCAAAGAAACAAACAATAAATTTAACAAAGATTCACGGCAGCCTCAGTTCACTGGTTATTCCCCCGCCAACAGCCATTAGGGTTAAAATGTTGTGTTGTTCCTCCCTTTCAGAAGATAGTGATTGGTTTATTGTTTTCACACTGCGCGATGTCTTCCTCTGCCATCTGATCACACTCACCACCAGGTGGAGGTCAGCTGACAGCTCCTCTCTTCACCAAAACATGGCCACAGGTCTGATGATACGACGACAAAGTTGATCAAAGACCTGAGGTGTCCTGGTGCCGAGTGCACCGGTGGACATCCTTATGTTTGAACATGATGTTTGTTATGGCCAAACTGCAACTAGAACAGAAGTCCAATAACTGAACCCCGCTCAGGTTCCTCCCAACCACCCCCCTCCAGGTCATGCTGTGGTTGCCCACAAAAGCGCTGAGCCCCCCAGTAGGACAATGTAGTCCCCTTTCAGGGCACTTTTCAGTACCCATCCCAAGGACTCAAAAAAGAACAGGTAGTCTGAACTCTGTCATCCACTGGGGTAAACTCCAACATATGGGCAGAGAGCCTGGAGACTATCACGAAGCCCTCCCCAGCCCTCCGCCTCTCACCCGGGGCAAGTCCAGCAAAGGAGAGAGTCCAACCCCTCTCAAGGACCTGGGTTCCAGAGCCAAGACTATGTGTCGAAGTGAGGCCAACTACATCTAGTCGGTTCTACTTGACCTCTTCCACAAGCTCCAGCTCTTTCCCCACCAGACAGGTGGCGGTCCATGTTCGAAAAGCCAGTTTCTGTAACCGAGGCGCAGACCCCCAAAGCCCCCGCCTTGATCTGCTGCCTGATCAACAAAGCACTGGTCTCTTCTGATTTCCCCTGTAGGTGGTGGGCCGTTGGGTGGATGAGCCCATGTCTCCGGGTCAGGCTGGGCCAGCTGGACCACATGGGTGAAGGTGCTGCCACCAGGTACTCCAGGCCTGACTCCAGGGTGGCGCCTCTGTAATCCACAGAGCCAGGTACACAACCAGCTGAGTGAATGTTCAGTGATGTCGTCATTGAACCCAAACCTCACTCCCACACTCTTCTACACTCTTCTAGCTCCAGGGCAGCATGGGACCGACGCCCTGCTGTGCTGAGCGGGCACAGATGCACCAACATAAGAAGATGAACTTGTGGGAATTGGGGATAGGTGTGGACACAGTGGGTGGTTTCAGCCTTCACAACACTCCAGCATCAAACAGTAATTCAATTCTGTTTCTGCATTAAACCGTGTCAGGGGTAATTTTCCGTCTCTGTGTTGATTATGATCGCAGTGCGCTGACTGGAGCCTTTTGTATATGTGTCAGCACGCCTGCCGCGCATACATTAATGCTCTACATGGTTTCTAATCATGGAACTTAAATAAGTCCGACTACACTCAGCATGAGCCAACGCTGCAAAGCACAGTTTAATTAATTATCAAGCTGAACTTAGCGTGACAGCGTTCTTCTCATTATAAGGATTGTTCCTCACAGCTGGACCCAGAAGCAGACTCCCACACTGACAGCAGGCGTGGGCTGAGGGACAGCTTCACTTCCACATTCAGAGGTCGTCATCAGTGGTGTAGTGCAGGGTATACGCCGGTATACGGGGTATACCTACGTATTATTCAGTCAGCATTGCGTATACGCACCTCTAAATCCCCCATGATGCACCATTCAGTAGTGTTTACGAGCCAAACTGCCCGCTATGACCCGCCTACCCTGTCTTTACTTGGCTAGTACTCCTTCACTGACTGGTTAACTTCAGGCATGAGGACTGATGAGCCAATCAGAGACAGAGTAGGGCGGGTCATGCCAAGGAAAATATTGCTAACGATCGCTGGCCACCTCTGGAACCTGATTGGACATCTCAGGTGCCACCCCAGTTGATTGACAGGCCACTGGACGTCTCGTTGAAAGATGCGTGGTTATTGGAAATGCGAACGAGAAAGACAGAATAACGTCTTTGATGTGAGTGGAAAATATTGAGAAGACCTATTTTCGTTGAATCAGTAAATCTGAGGTAAGTTTTAAGGTGGTTTCTAAATGAGACATTGTTTTGAAATACTGGCAACATGACTGCACATTTAGAGGAGAAGAGATTTTGTCGATGTAAATTGTGTGAGTTGGCTGATGTTACGAAAGGCTAAGGTTATCCTAATGTTAGCCGGAAGCTATATAGCACTAGCTGAAGCTGTAATAAATGGCCAGAGATTATCTCAGTGTCCATGAAGCTTGTTTGTTATTGTAAAGGTCTAAATCAGTGGTCCCCAAACTATTTTGTGCCACGGACCAGTTTCATGGCTAAAAGTGGTCCCCCAGCCTGTCTACTGTAAAATTAAACCAAGTTAGTCAGGGCTAAGTCACTTAGCTAACATTATAGAGATGGAGTGAAGCTGAGGTGGCAATATTTACAATACAAATACTATTGATCGAATTTTGGGTAAACTGAATAGAGTAGTCTTACATGTCACTGTTTCTAAAACAGAGTGTTTTTTTGGACTACTTTAAAAAAAAAAAAGGCAAAAATTGAGAGCATACCCACTTCTCCAGGGACCACTACACCACTGGTCGTTACACATACAGTAGCTTGATAATTACAGTACAATTAGCTAATGCATAATGATCCAGTATTGAGAGGGTACATCAAGTTACCTCAATGTCCCAAAATAATGTTGAAGACACCTCGCGAATGGTCAAAACTACAAATTACAGGGACACATTGTATCAGTAATAACACACCTGCAATTTGGAACATAACACAGCAAACCTAAGGTAGTCTAGCCCAATGCATGATGGGAAACACAGGCTATCACAGCAGGACTGGACTGCAAGGCTTTCTGAAGGAAGATGTCTGTCATACCTCTTAATCACCGAGCTGGTTCCAGTGCTGGTTCAGAGCCAGGTCCTGACTCAGCACCAGGTCTTTGTGTTTCCACCGCCTCCAGCTGCTACAAACTGGAGCTGAGCAGGAACCAACTCTTTGCTGGTCCAGAGCTAAGCACCGAGTACGTCAGGGGCTGGAGGCGGGGTTACCGTGACCAACCGGCAACGGTGTGAACACAGCACCATTTTGAAAACAACAACTAGTGAGTAGTGTAGCAGAGCAGGGACATCAGCTAAATATAGAGGCTACATTAAACAAGAACCGGTGCTTGTTCGGTCCTGGTTCTAGTCCTGGTGGTTCGTTGGTTCAGATCCAGTTCCTACTATGAACCAGTTTGCTTTTTCATTGACAAGGAGCCAAGTTGGAGCCAGGTCACTACGTCACTGTAAAACATCAGTACGTCACTGCAGAGGTAGCTGATTCCCCAACAACCAGCTGCTAACAAGCTAGCTGCTGTTAAACTACTGTTACTGTCAGTCCATGAAAACATGAGTATTTTCAGCAGATATTCTAGTTACAACATTGAGTTAACAAAGCAGTGTTGCATTGCTACATGTGGTATTGACTCAGTTTGGGGAATCATTATGTCCTTCCTGGTCACATATGACTGAGCAGCTCCCTCACTGTAATAATGTTTAAATAGAGGAGCTGATCGTGTGCATACAAGTGCTGTTCCTGGTTTTACAAGTCTACACTGATCCAGATCCAAACATCCAGCTGTTAGTAGCTGCTCTGTTTTCACTGCTCCACTCTTCTACTATCACAGGCTGTACTGGTCAGTCCTCTAAACAAACTAAATGTCCAACTCTGGGGACACAGCCGATGAGTACCACATGTCTCAGTCAGTCAGTGGTACCACAGACTGACCTGTGAGCGGGAGGCAGAACTGTCAGACTGTCAGAATAGGTCTTTAGCTTTTCTTTGACATCCTCTGAACCTATGGACCAGCACTGGGGACAGAGAGCAACAAACAAACAAACAAACAAACAGATGCTTGGGACAGTGTGGAGATTATGTGCAGCATATTGGTTTTGACAGCGTCCCCCAGAGAGACTCACCCTGAGACACAGACATCAACCAATCTAAAAGATGTGAACCACGCCTCAGAGCAGTGGTTTTATAAAGAAGGAGAATCTGCTGCTGAGGAAGAGGAGGCACCTTCATCGTGTTTGAGTCAAAGAGAGGAGCCAGGTCATTTGAACCCCTCCCCTTCCTCATCAGAGCTTTGTGTTTCAGAGGCTCACATCCAATCAGAGCAGAGCTGAAACAACACAGCTCACATTCCTGTTCATCTGGTCCACACGATTACATCTTCTCATGTTAATGAGACAGACGTGAGTCTCTCCTGTCAATCATAGCATCAGTCTGCTGCTCACCAGCTTCATCAGGCCAACAACAATCTGCCAGGAAGACTGGAAACCATCATCTATCAGCTCACTGATCACACTGCTGATTACAGTGTTTTCATTGGCTTCACCCCCTGTCCACTCACAAACATTGTTTTCACAACAGGGACACAAAGGACCAACCAGAGGCACAAAATGACAAGTTTTATTTCTGCACCGAAATGTTTCAAACTGCAGCAGAGGTGGACAGAGAGACAGGAGGACAAGGAGGCAGGAGGACAGAGGGACAGGATGACAGGAGGACAGAGAGGCAGGAGGACAAGAAGACAGGAAGAGAGAGGGACAGGAGGAGAGAGGAACAGGAGGAGAGAGGGACAGGAGGACAGGAGGACAAGGAGACAGGAGGACAGAGGGACAGGATGACAGAGGGAGTCCCAGGCTGTGGTGCTTCACTGTGGTCAGCCGTGCACGCTCTTGACACATGCACGCTCACCAACATCTGCACACTCACCAACACGTGCACACTCATGCCACGTGCTCGCTCACCAACATGTGCATGCTCACCAATATGTGCACACTCACCAACACGTGCACACTCACCAATATGTGCGCGCTCACCAACACGTGCACACTCACCAATATGTGCACACTCACCAACACGTGCACACTCACCAATATGTGCGCGCTCACCAACACGTGCACACTCATGCCACGTGCTCGCTCACCAACATGTGCACACTCACCAATATGTGCATGCTCATGACACATGTACACTCACCGACACCTGCACACTCATGACACGTGCACACTCACCGACACGTGCACGCTGTGGTAACATTATGTAATGAGGCTGAGGTCCACAGCTCCCCTGTCACAGCTGACAGGAACCAAAGCTCCTGAGACAGTGTGATGTCCACTGTGTTTAATGAGGGGACAGACAGGACAGTTAACACCTGAAGGTCAACGTGTCAATAATAACATAAACATGGCGGTGGTGTTAGCTGACTCTCAGAGGGATTGGGATAATGAGCAGCTTCTTGTGGTGAGGTCATCTGAATGTATGACACACACACAGAAGCAGTTCCCACTCTTCACAGTTTTTCTGGATTGCTAAGACACATTTCTTCCTGCAACATCTGTGACCTCACTCATTGTTCGTGGCAGAAGTGGCAATTGTCGTGGTTACTGGGAGGACTGCTCCTATTGGCTGTTACTCAGTTGTGGTGAAAGAGTCCAGTGAGACTGCTCCGTTACCTCTGCAGGAGGGTTTCCCGCAATGAAATAATGACACCGTCACAGTGAGCCACATCATGCTGCTCCTCCTCTTGCACCAACACATCAGGGTGGAAGTGGTGGTGTTTGAGTGTGGAGAAATATGTCATGTGATACACCATGTCATCACACTATCAGCCACAGGACGAAGGGGAACTGACTGATGCAGAGATAATAATGAGGAATTCATTCAAACCAGATGAGTGTGATCTGCACAATCAGCTCACCTCTCCTCACATCCATCACCTCCTCATAACACTGCTGCCGGCGTGTTGGTCACCGCTGACCATGTCCAGTCCTGTCCACAAAGAGAGACAGCAGGAAGAGGTTTTCTGTGAGAGATGAAATGTTACAGTTGGGCTGAAAATGACAAAATATGCAAATGAGGTGCTGTCCATGGTGCTGAAGAGAGATGGGCTGCATTCCATTATTTGTTGTCTGCTGGGGATTTACAGATGAAGCACTGGGTTCATTTCTCTGCTGCAAAGAGTTCAACTTTCTGACCTCTCACCTCCGTGCTCGTCACTGTCCCTGCTCTCTCATCGACCAATTAGAATCACCAAGGAGGTGGGACTCACAAAATCAACACACTGACAACAAAGGTGGAGAAGAAGCTGAGTGTGGCTGAAAATCCTTAGTGGGATGAGTTCAGAGATCAAGCAGAGGAGAGAAGATGGAGAGCAGATGCTGCTCAGGTCTTTACAGAGGTACAGTCCTGCACGATGCTGTGACAGAGCAGTGGGCGATGGATCAGGAAGTGAAGATGAGCAGCAGCATGATCTCACAGCAGAAAAACAACTACTGATGTGATGTTTGCCTTGAGAAAGATGATACAGAAATATATGGGCGATCAGAAGGAGCTGGACTGAGTGTGTGAGAGGTGAAGTGCAGAGAGACAGAAGGATTCAAGATGGAGGTGTGTTCACACCAATTCCTCTTTCCTGTTTGTAGCTGTGACAGAGAGAGTGGCAGGTCAGGCCTTATGACTGTTACAGGCTCTCAAGAAAACAGACCTAAGGCCCAACGTGAAGGAGGCCATGATATATAAAAAGACACAGGGCAAGAGGTGGAAGTTTCACTAAAAATCCCCAAGCAAGAAACAATGCACTATGAAATAAAGAGGCTGTCAGAGGCTCTGGCTGACCCTCACTTGGAGGACCTGGTCTTCAGGGAGGATCCGGGATGTGGTGCTGGTTCCAGTCCAGGCCGTTCCTCTGCAGGGTGGGGAGAGTGTGTTGGTGTCTGACAGTGTTGTAGTGCCTTTGAGCAGGACACCTCCACACTCACACTGCTGCTGTACAATAATCTGAGCTGACACAGTGACTGAGGAACAGTGTAGCCCACAGTGTTTCCTGTGGGGGTCAGTACCCTGCACTCACATCCTGCCACAGCTGGTCAGGGTGAGAGTGGACAGCACAGCATCAGTCTGTACGTACAGGCTGCTCATTGGTTCATACTGGCAGAGCCTGCATGCAGAATACACTGCAGCCTGGATCATTAAAGTTCAGTGTTGGTGTTGATGCTGTTTTCTTGTGAAAATTCACTGAGGGAATTTAAAAATACAATAGTTCCTTCGCCAAAAATCTTGTTTCAGCTGGGATGAAAATTCCCAATAACAATAATTGTAGTGATTTCAGGCTGCATGCTGCTGCCCCCGGTCTCTGAGCTCCACACTGAGCACAGTGGCAGAGGGTCTTCTTGGTGCTCTACATGCTGATGTAATACTCAGTAATGAAAATACCATCAACACAACTCAACTCACACAGGTCTCCCCACATCAGGTGGTCCTGGCAGGTCTGCAGAGACACTGTCCCTCAGAGACAGGTGGACATCTCAGAGACTTCCTGTCACAGCCTGTCTCTGCAGCACATGGTCACAGCACCACGTCATGTGTTTTTGAATAATTATCCAATTAAAGAAAAAATTATTGTTTGATTCTTGAATAATTTAGTTTTTTCTTAACCAGCTGTGGGAGCTGTTACCACGACAACAGACTGAGGAGCTGACAGTTTACAGTGTACAGTTTAGTTGAAGTGTCAGTCATGTTAGGACACAGTACAACCTGCTTTATTGAACTTTTCTTTCTAATGATGAAGCTTAAAGATGAAAAACCTCAGAAAAAGAAAGAAATCTCTGCAGAGCTGTAGCTGAACTGAAACATTGTCCCTCTGCTCACTCACAGTAAGGTTCAGAAAGAGAAGCAAGACTTTACACAGCAGGTGGACAAAGACCTGAGGGACACACAACAAAGACAGAAAGTCCAGCTGAACAGGACACACTCAGGAAGGACTTCACCAAGCTGCACACAGGACACACGATCATCACACGCCTGAGAAAATACACTTATCCATCTACTAGCAGCTGATGCCATGTTAGCATCTGACAGGCGTCACTGTGACCTTTGACCCCGACAGAGGCAGCAACATGAATGTGTCCACATCAACTGGACAGGAAGTAAATACATCTTGTACTTCCTGCTTATATTGGAGGGTTGTTGTAATATCAACTGAAGCAGGTTCTGATGCTGGAGCTGGTTCCTCAGGAGATAATACATGTATCAGCTGATGCTGAAGGTGTGTTTGTGATGAGCAGCACAGGACACAGCTCAGCACACTGACCACATGTTATGTTCCAGACCTCCAGTGTATCCTCCACTCGCAGAGCTGCAGGCAATTAAAACAGCTGCTGCCTGACCTTTAGCTGACCTTTAGCTGACCTTTAGCTGACCTTTGAAATCCATCCTCTGAGAGATACCTGCCCTGCATGTGTTAAAGACTAAAACCAGCCCATAAAATACATGTTATATGTAACAGATCTTTTCCAGTCTGACTTCATGGCTGTGGAAACCTCTCCCTGAATATCTGATGCTCGGGCTGATGTTAGGATCTGTAGGAGCTGATGGACCCAGAGACAGACTGCAGGTGGATAACAGTTCTTCTCATGGTCACTGTATGGAGGGCTTCACAGTTCTGATACTGGAGGAACAGAGGAACCAGGACCAACCAGTGAGATTTACCAGACGAGACACCAGGGACTGGGGATGGGTGCTGTGGAGGTCTGGGTCTGGATCTCTGATCCTCCACAAGAAAACACTCCAGGAACCACCTCTGTGCTGGTTCAAAGCAGGTGATGTCATGTGGCAGATGATGGTACCAGCTGCTACTGAGGAAACACAATCAGGTGTTCCTGCTGACCCACACACACACACACACACACACACTCTGAGGAACTGTGTAACCTGTCCAAGCTGCATGTTGTACAACAACCAGCAGCAGGTCATTGATGTGTGAGGTGAGGTTGGTGGTCTTCGCCGACATGAAGTTAGTGAATAATGGTTCATTGTTTCTTTTATTTGTAGACGGTCCCTGGGCCACAGACCAGTGTCACTGATCCTGCAGGGAGGATGGATGTTGTTATTGATCCTGGTGGTTTGAAGTGTATTTCTGACTTTGCTCCAGTTTTATTCTCAACAATATTTGTCGAATTATTTTCTCAAAGAAACTAAAATCTACCTGATTTTTTTCTCCGTGGCTCTAATACTCTTCTGTAGAAGTTAAAGAGTCGGACTGATTAAAGGTCTATTTTCATTCAAGCTCAAAAAAAATATCCTCAGGCTCTACCGAACACTATGTTTGCTGGAGATCGTTCATCAGCCTCACTCTGAATTGTTGATCCTCTGCTTTCTGTGTGAAGTTGGACACATTCAATGAAAGTTATTTTTAGAGGTTCAGTCAAACAGCACAGATGGTCTGAGGCTCACGGTGAGTCAACAATGAACTGGGACTAGCGACCTAGTTCCTCCTGCTCTCTGCTGTGTAAACCTGTTAATTATACTGGGAGACATCCTGTGAAACTGTTCTGGGATCAGTGGCATCACAGCAGCTCCAGAGCCAATCAGCTGCAAGCAGGAGGGAATCAACAGTGTACAGGCCATGATGTCTCCTCACAGGTGGTAACAGCTAACACAGCGAGGGTTAGTGACCTGCTGACCACAATCACCAGCTTAGTAATGAAAACACCTGACTTCTTAATAGAAGTCAGAGTTTTTTGGAGCCAGCTTCTAGTCCATGGTTTTCACATTGTAACTTCACACTGTGACATTAAAACCTCTGACGACAGCTACAGTGCAGGCCACAGTTAAAGAATCCTTTGGCATACAGCAGCGAGTGTTGGGACGTGAGCAGCACTGAGATCCAGGGTGTGAGGGTGGAGAGCAGGTTGATGGTGGGAGGCAGAGGAACAGCTCCAACATCCTGCTGTCAGCTCAAAGCAGAAGGTTCACACAATGTTCTTCATGCATGAGGAGCTGCTGAGATCACAGCTTCACAGTCAGTGGTGGTCTGAGCTCTGTGGACAGGAAGTCTTCATTTCCTCCAGTGAGGTTCTGTCAGGATCTAAACAGGTTTTGGTGATCTCAGATGAAAGTGTTGGTCCTCCTCACTGAACATCTCATCAAAATGTTCAAATATCAATCACCCTGTTGACCTCCCTGACAACTGATTAATAAGCTGCTGTAATGAGACCATCCTGCTGTGTTACCCTGAAGACCTCTGACCTCTGAAGTCACCTCCTCATCAAACCTGTACTCAGATTACGATCAAATGTGTTCATGGGACATTTGCTCCAAAGATCATTGAACTTTCCTCTACAACCCAGTCATTGTAAGATGCACATCTGAGGTTCTCCTTTCTAAAGAAACATCCTCATGTCAGATCTGAGTTGTGATAACGGTGTTCATTCATTAGCTGCTGATGTTTATCCAGCTGATATTTGGACTGCAGAGGCAGGTTGAAATGATGTTTGAGATGTTAGACAGCTGTGGAGCAGGGTGTCCTCCTGCTGATGAGGTTACTGTGATGAATGAAACATTGCTGCAGTTCCTGCTGTTGGCTGAAGGTCTGATGTGTTGCAGAGCTGCTCTGGCTGCAGTCGTTCTTCCTCATTACTGAACGTGTGGCAGGTAAACAGGACACATTATGGCCTCATCACATTTACAGCTCATATAAATACCTTGATGGGATTGTTCTCATTTGGAAAGACAAAGAACATGTAACGTGGTGGTTAGGGGTCAGACACTGGGTGGTGCTGATGGTGCTGGAGGACGGGGTAGTCTTCATCCACCCTGAGTTTTCAACAGATCCAAGCAGATCCTGGTCCACCCTGAGTCTCCATCAGATCCAAGCAGATCCTGATGCACCCTGACATCAAAGCAGATCCAAGCAGATCCTGATCCACCCTGACTCTCCATCAGATCCAAGCAGATCCTGATCCACCCTGACTCTCCATCAGATCCAAGCAGATCCTGATCCACCCTGAGTCTCCATCAGATCCAAACAGATCCTGATCCACCCTCAGTCTCCATCAGATCCTGATCCACCCTGAGTCTCCATCAGATCCAAACAGATCCTGATCCACCCTGAGTCTCCATCAGATCCTGATCCACCCTGACTCTCCATCAGATCCAAGCAGATCCTGATCCACCCTCAGTCTCCATCAGATCCTAGCAGATCCTGATCCACCCTGACCCTCCATCAGATCCAAACAGATCCTGATCCACCCTCAGTCTCCATCAGATCCAAGATCC
>OOFC01046815.1:0-11978 GCA_900323345.1 Pseudochromis fuscus
ATATCTTGACTGATTATTGCGATGTATGTTGTACTGTTGTACATCCATTGGTTGTTGTGGGATGTGAGTGTGGGTGTGCGCAGTTGTGTGTGTACATCAGTGCATAGGGTTGTTGTATGCTTATGTGTAAGTGTGTGGGCGAAGGTGTGTGTATGTGGGCGAACAAGCGTGTGGGTGTATATGTGCAAATATACTTAGGGAGATAGTTCCGGTAATCATTTACTGGCATTTTTATTTTTTATTCCTTTTTTCTTTTTGTGATGGAGTTTGTGTACGTAAGCTGTGGGGTGGGATTGTACGTTGTGTGGTGTTGTGGATTGCTTCGGTGTAAATGTTGTCTTGGAATTGTTGTGTTTGGGACATGTATCACATTTAAATCATGGCATTGCAATTAATATGGTGTGACATAGGGGCAGGATCTAATAAGTTTGTGCTTCTCCCTGCTCCTTTTCGAACAGATCCTCTTATTTATTTTATTTTATTTTTTTTTTTTTTTTTCTTTCACTCGACCTTTTGTTTTTATTTAATTTAATTTGTTCGAAATAAATAAATAAACTAAACTAAACTAAACTAAGTTGCATTTCAACCTATGATATGAGAGTTAAACACTCCTTGTGTTTCTGTCGATGCGATGCAGGGAAACCTTTATGATGCATTGCCCCTGATGTGATGAATAAATAGGCCTACAAGGGTAAATATGTGTTGGGAAAATAAGCCCTTTTATGATGCTTCTGTATAATTTTTCCCTTGCCTTACTTGGTGTAATCGTTCACTGAAGCCACATTGCTTTTACTGTGGTTCTGCACCTCGCACAGTGAGATAGGTTGATGAAGAAATTGGGCTTTGCAATAAGGCTGGATCACTCCCAAAAGATGCATACTGTAGGATGAACTACACATACTTTTTTCCTCAGATGTGCTGGAAATTCAGAGTTTAAGAATAACACAATAAAACACAGCAACAGGTTTCCATACAATAAACAGATAGATCTAAAGCACACATACAGTATGCAATTAGTAAAATGTGTCTCACTTTATCAGCTTTGCTTCACACTGCTCGAGCTGAAAGCAGCTTTATTCATCCTCCTGCCAGCTTACTGAGTTGACACATTAGCATACATGCCTTATGTTCTGTCTTTTTCTCTGTCCTCCTTTCATCTGTGCAGAGCCTAAGGCTGAGAGTGCCACTGCGCCACTATAAGCTTTGTCACCCTCACATGGGGCCTCTAGCTAGCCACGCCAGCTCTCTCTTCAGTCCTCTCATTTACACCCGGCATAATTAAGAGGTTCGACCCTAAAAAGCTGGTGACTCGTGTAGAGACAACTCCCAGAGGATTTCACACTGAAGCTGCCAGAGCAACTGAGGGAGTGAAAGCAGAAATAGCCGTGCAAACTTTCACCAAGCGAGACTTAGTGTTCATCAAAGATGGAGCAAAAAACACCTGGTATTCCTATTAACACTGCTCGTCACTGTACTCATACCACAGACTGTAGAAATGGACAAAAATGAGGCCAATGTGGAAGTGCAAAAAAGTGCAATACTCCCGAGAGCCACTAGACGCTAGCTCCAACAAACTCTCTCAGTCATGAAATACTCTGTCACTATAACTGTCCACAAGTTATTCTGATGTCATTAGCTGAAGGCAGCTCATCTTCTCAGTGATCTGATGGTCCATCTGAAAATCATTTCATCATTAAGTCAACATTAAGCTTCAAAAAGAGGACGATTTAGCAGCGCTGTTGGTTGGATTCAGAGCCTGTTCTCCAATAGGACCAGTTCTGAACTGAGTCTCGTACACATCAGGCAGTGTCCTCAGGTTCAATGGTAAGACCCACCTCCTCACTCAAGAGGCAACGTCAAGTTATCTTTGTCCATTCTGTAAGCAGTCTATGGTACCTCTAATGTAAACAGACATGTATTAAAACATCGCTGCACCGATATTTACATGAGTAGGTGGACATGAGTGCTACAGGCTGAAGACAAAATCAAGTGTTCATCAGAGTAATTGCCTGTGGATACAGACTGTTTTTGTGTCTGTATCTGTCACGCAATTGGTGTCATGCCTCTGTGTAAATGTAAACCCAATATTCACTCACTTTTTTTGGTTTGAACCATTTCCTAAGGCAAATATTTAGCTCTTTATCTGCAGAGCACCACACTCTGTTCACCAGCTGGTTGCTTACTGTGTTTGCCTGCTGTTTGGTGCTAAGCAGGTAGTGTACACTCAGGTTTTAGCTTTTCTGCTTAAAACCATGACAGTAGTGAAAATATACCAAAACCTGCCGAGCAGACAGCCCAATCATGAACCTAAACTTGCTGTGAAGCTCTGCAGTGCTCTGGCACTAAATGTAGGGATTAGCCAATACTAATGTAATTCATAGGGCACTGAGGTGGTATATTGAGATGGTAATTGGTTACTATAATTATCTGTCCTTTTCATACAGGCAGAACAGTTCTCCTGCCCTAAGATACATGCTAATGTACAGACAAACCTAACATGAAGCTCCAGCAGTGTCAATAATCCACATGAAGCAGGTGTGTTTGTCTTGATTTTCAGATCCAGGTTTATTGCTGATGTTATTTCAGCAGCTCTGCGAGACTCTACAAAAGTTTGTGTTACCGAATACCAGTATTTTTAATAGACGAGCCACTGAGTTTCTTTTTTTTAATTTATCTTTTTTATTCAGACTGCTAGAGCTCGCATGTGCTTCTGGTGAACTTTGAGGATTTTGGTCCACATCTCTTACAGTGCAGTTGCACTATAAACGCTTTACTTCCCAGTTTTTATGGGGAGGAGGAATAATTACAGCAATCAATAACTCACTCAACTTACACATGTAAGTGCTGTATTCAGGCAGTCGTCCAAAACCAGTGTCTAAGGTTAGTGAAAGTCAGATAATAATCTTTATGGTAATAAAAGATGCACATTTTTGTCCTTAGTGTTCAGATCAGACTGTTAGTAGATCATCCATCCATCCCGGCTGCTCCATCAGACTGTTTCCGGTAATAATTTGATTTTTGCCACTTGATTTTTGCTGTTGAATTAAACATTTTATGCAGTTGAACAAACTCCACATTACTTTTGTGGTGAGGGTAGCTACTAACTGAGCAAAAACTGTCAAAAGAAACTGATTTCTTTAAAGTTGCTTGTTCATGGGTGTTAGTCAATAGTTAGCACTTTTATTAAGCCACGCTTGACTAGCTACTTTGGTTCCATCCAAGCAAATGTCTCCCTTCCTTGCACAAATAAATTCAGGACAATTAGACATCAGCCAGAAGTTTCTTATTCATGTGTGAAGTGAACCTGGCAGAATGCAATGATCAGCAACGCCTGTATTACACACCCTCAGTCTGTGACCTCCCTTATTATTCCATCAACAAGAGGACCAACACTAACAGTAAGATTACCAACAACACATGTGTAATGTATACAGTCAACGGCTGGCAGGCGCGCCATACAACGTGCAGAATAACAACACACAGGCTGGAAAGATCCTCCACGTCGGAGATTAAAGAGGTGACCCTTATTTCCCGTAGGAGCACTTACATCCCGTCTCTCTCCGCCCCCGCCCCAAATCCCTACTGAATACATGATCACTGCAGAGACGGCGACCTGGAGGATAGGATGTAAACATCCCAGAGAGAGAAGAAGAGGAGCTGGCTCCTTGGCGCTCCTCTATCAACTTGATGGGAGGCATTATTTCTTAAGCAGGCAGCCAATATCCATGCGATCTGTCAAGGGCAGGCAGAGGATGGTGGAAGTATGGCAGGAGACAGCCTGAGACAGCATAATGTCATCTGTAGGCTCATATGTGCCTATATGCACACACAAACACACACGCACACACACACACCAGGCGTGAGGTTCTTGCACAATGCAACCATGGGAGGGATTAAGGGCCTCTATCTTGGAAACCCTATGCCATTACACGAGGGGGATTTCACCCTGGATTGTAAATGGATGATCATATTCAAATCACAGTGTAAAAAGGAATGAAAAGGCTGTCAATTACTGACACTGCATGTTTTATCGCCCAAGTATCCCTGAGAGCAACAATAAGAAATATGACCTTCTCCACACAGCTGTTGTCTTCTTGGGGTTGTCTTATACAACAGACACATCTGCTTGCCACATTTTTTTAATGTCACTTGCATCACAATGCAACACATTTATATCAATACATTTATTTCTGCACATACAGCCAGGTCTTCCAAAACCTCATCAGACCTGCTTAAAGTCAAACACACGCCCAAAGACCATGAGGATGAATATGGATGGGATTTGGATGTGGTGGCTGATCAGGTGCAGGTGGTTCTGGTTGGGCTCAGTCAGTCTCTTGATGAATGCCGATGAAAAATGATGTCATGTTGTGGAGCACAGAGGAAAGCTGCATTGTATTGACTATGACTGTGTCACTCAAGATGGACAACATAACTATCCTCATGTTGCAATGTTTCAAATTGCAATTTTGGTTTAAATTCAATTGATCGTTCAGCCCCACTGACCAGTCGTTAGGTGTTTTGTGTAGTGGACTGTCTTGGGTTTGGTTCAGGTTACTGAAGACTAGAATCTGCTGGAGTTGGTGGAAACAGTTGTTGTGTGTGTTTTGTGTCACTTGGAAAGTCTCAGAAAAAAACTGTAAGTGTGATCACTGCTTTACGGAGCCCCTAAAGGCCCACAAGGAAATATCTTGTGCACACAAGTTATTTTCTTGTGCACACAAGATAATTTGCTATGAACTCACAGTATCTTTCTGATGCACACAGCCAGGACATGATGGAGAGGACTGAACTAATCAAGGTTTATTTTCATCTTGTAATGTCATACAGTGACAAAATCTACCTCTGGCCAGTATTTATCTGTTTTATCCCTATTTGATCTGTATTAACAAACAAAAACAAACAAATTTAGATTTAGAAACAAAAATTAAAACCACCTATTTCATTTGTTTTGTTTTTGGATTCTTAATTCAATAACGATAGAACGAATGATACACGGATGGCCACAGGCAGGTTTGATTTTATTATTTAATTTGTCCGATCTACGTGACCCGGAAGTTCTATCGTCTGTGTTTTCACCACAGCACAATAATTTATAATTGTATACAAAATAACCGCAGATAACTATTTTTCTCTCATTTTACAATGGTAAAATAAATCCATTTTTTTGTAGCCTGAACTCAGCTGCGCTTATCGATCAACCACGGTGCACATCCAGCTCAGTCTGGACTGTATATAGAAATGATCTAGGTGTAGCTAATGCCACCACACACTGCAGCAGGTGAATTATTCAATAATCGCATGCGTCACTTTGACACATTGCACAAGCTCAAGTAGTGCTTTTATTTTGGAGTTAACATGTTTAAGTGCAAGAGCAACAAGAATTTCACAATGAAAACAGTGAAAACTAGACATTTCAAGATGAAAATAAACCTTGATTAGTTCAGTCTCTCTATTATGTCCTGGCTGTGTGCATCGGAAAGATACTGTGAGTTCATAGCACATTATCTTGTGCGCACAAGATAAAAAAATATTTCCCTGTGGGACTTTAGGGGCTCCATACTGCTTCACAAGGAAGAATCATTTTCAGATTTTATTTTCACAATCATGTGTTAACTGTCTCTGGAAAACATCTGTCTGTACCACAGAAGGTCATGAGGTCAGGAGGCTGAATCCTGAGATCCTTTAGCAGGAGTCAGTTTTTAGAGATATTTTTATTTAATCCAGCTGGATTTAAAGCCACACTAGTCGGTCAAACAAGTGTTGTTGGGTCACTATTTTTTATATCATGACTCAGGTGGCCCTTGGTCCAGGAGTCCAGGTTTATTATCAGGGCCAGAGGGGGATGTCAGGGGCCAGGAGAACTGTTGAGCCCGAAGTCCCTGCTTCATGGCTTGTTGCTCCCACCTCTGCAACCCACAGCACAGAGCTCATGGCTTCGAGCAAGGACACTAGAGAGAGCTGTGTGTGTGTGTGTGTGTGTGTGTGTGTGTGTGTGTGTGTGTGTGTGTGTGTGTGTGTGTGTGTGTGTGTAAGTGCGAGTATGGCTTATGTTTGTGTGTAATTAACAGACACTGTCTTTGCACAGGCCAGGCAGCCTGTGTAAGTGGTGTGTGTCCTCTCTAATTAATCTCTGTGTAGCATAATTAACAAAATACCCCAAGGGTGGACTGCATTACCAACTAAAACATAAAAGTGAGCTGCTTTCCTCTAAAATGACCACTACATGATGTCATGCTGCTTCGTTGACCTGTCTTGGGTTGATAAGGGAGTTTGTGACTACAAACATAAGTAAGCAGAAGTCAGTGTGAAATGCATCCGTCTGAAGTATGGTGGCATTTCTCCAGATGTATAATTCATGGCACACACCTGTGTTTTCGACAGTTGCCCCCTCCCACTCTCCCACTTTGTTTTGTATTCTGCCATGTTCCTTCCCCATGCTATAATTATTCATTACAAGGGCTTTCAATCCACTGTGACAGAGCTCCATTATGATGAAGTGGGCTTTGTTTGAGCTTGCACAGCTGGACAATCTGAATGTGGGAAAATCCATGTCCGTAGGTTTAATACTGACACACTTTAGTTAGAAAAGATCTGCACTGAATGAGCTGATAACATTCACACAGTGCCACTGACCTTAACTCTCACATTCCAGGTTGATTTGAATTCATCCTTTAATTTTTTCCTTTGATTAGTAAATCTTCTTCATACAATCTCATTCAACTCACTGTCTGAATTTAACAACAGTGTAAAGCTGCCACAGGCCTAAACTAAAAGAAACACAACATGCATTTCTTCTTTCATAATTATCACTCGGTATAATTATACAGCTGTTGTAGTTAGTAAAACGCATTATGTGACTTTTTATACACAAAAATACTAATAATAGCAGAAAAATAAGCAGCTATGTAACAGTCTGTTTACATGGGAAGTGATTTTATTCCAGCTGGTTCTCGTCCCGGTAAATAATGAGCTCGACATGATATTCAATTAAGCTTGTGACTATAAATAAACTGTACATCCAGTAACACATCGTTAGACTACATATGAAGTTAGTTGGACCCTGATTTCCTCAGACAAAAGTTCATGAAATGCATAAACGTTCACCTAACACCGGTCTTCTCTCCCCCGTAGTCTGTCTTTGTCCTCTCTGTCCTCCTCTCTTTAGGTCTCTGCAGGTCTCTGCAGGTCTCTGGAGCTGCCTGTTCCTGCAGCTTTGTGGATCTGGGGCCTGACTGACCGATCCATCCTGTTCTGACTTGATGTTCAGGATTACTTGTCTCTTCTCTTCATCTTTTGTCCCTCTTTCTCTCCCTGTCCTTTTGTCTCTGCCTGTCTCCCCGGTCACCGTGGCAGCAGGGCCCCCTCAATGAGCCTGGTCTGCCGGAGGTTTCTTCCTGTTAGAAGTGAGTTGTTCCTTCCCACAGTTTTGCCAAGCGCCAAGTGCTGCTCGAGGGGGGACCGAGTGTGGTTCCTGTTCACTTTCTAAAGTGTTATCATTAAAGGTCCCTATTCATGTGTCTGATTCTTTTTATCAGTGTAAAGTGTCGTTGAGCACATGTTAAAAGTGCTTACAAATAAAATGTATTATTATTATTATATAATAAAAGCACAAGCAGTGCATGCAGGGTCTGAGGGATTATCCAACATGGAACATTTTTGGGTTGTTTTTTTTTTTGCAATGGCAAGTCATTAAGTTTCAAATTAATTTTAACAAACTTAAATTTAAAATCATCATATATGCTGTTGCCTGAAGAGTAAAAAGGAAATAAAAAATAAATGTAACAAAATTCAGATGATATGACATTTCAGTGCATTATATTTAATTTGTTTGACTCAGTATTTTCAGTATTTTGTTTTTTATCCTCCTCCATAGGCTTTGCTGGACTGGTCAAACATCTCCATACATGACTTTGTGCCAGTTGCAGCACCTACTCTGGTTCAATTCTGCATATTGTTGTTATTGTCCAGTTTCTGCAGCACCTACAGTACAGCTGCTGCACTGCTTTTGAAAAACAGACACCATCACGTTTTCAGAACTTTGACATCTACTCATACCAAAGCACTGGCTTCTGTAACATCCTTAATTACCATTCATTCAAATGCTAGGACAAATGAGAAGACTTGTTTAGGACGTGAACATCAAAGTTTAGAAGTTGACATAAGTGGGACAACTTAAGGATTAACTCCCCAAAGCAATGACTTTATTCCAGCTGTTTTTATGGTGTATCTGATGACTGCATCTGAGTGTGTGGAAACATTTCACCACCAAACTACTAATGCACTGAACCCTGGTCCTAAGAGCAAATAAACTGCTTTCATTGTTATTTATTGTTATTCATTAATAGTTAACTTTGTCGAGGTATTGGATTTCAACAGGGTGCTGGGAGCCATTCCTTACCAAGCTGATGCACTACATCTCCTAAATGATGGGAATAAACTATCAATTTGATTGACTATGGAATTAGTCATCCTGTAGGCTATTACAGCAGCTGACACGCTGGAGAGCTGTTTATTAACTCTTACATTAAAAGGCTACAACAGAGAAAACCTGCACCCTGGAGCAGCCCAATGAGCTAATTACAGAAAACAACACAAAGACAGACTTTTGCAAAATTACACAGTTCAGAAGTGCTGCGTTTTCTTCACTGTGCATCAGCCACCATCCACTTTCTCACCGGATCTGTCAAGCGAGAGGTTTATTTGCCATCACCACCACCCCCTGGTAAGTGAATGTGAGCGGTAATGAGTGGAGAGGGCAGGGTTCAGGACATGTAGAAGGTTGATCTGTATTCTCCACAGGCTACCAGGACCCTGGACCCCTCTCTGGGGGTCACACAGATCAGAGGCAGCCTGCTGCTGCAGCTGCTGCATTGCAAACCAATGCTCTGGCACCTCCACTGGGAGAATACCAGCAAGGTAAAGGAGGGCTGATGTTCTGAGGGCTTAATATAAAGGTTTTTTTTTTTTTTTGCCTGCCTGTTCATCAGCACCTTCAATTTCTCATCTGGGCAGTTTGCTTGGGAGGAAATAGCAGGGGAGGGCTGAAGGGAGGATGAAATCATACCAGCTGGGTAAGCATAATGTTACACTAAATGGGTCAAACGAGACAGCACTGATTACTGGAAGGAACTGAACTGAGTGTGGGTGGTTTGCCCCTAAATCCACTGTGGAGGCAACCTGAGAGTGTATTTATGTTAGTAACTGCCTCTGTAGCAGTCACAGGAACTCTAAATACTTCTCCTAAAAAGGGCCACAGGGATTTTCTTTCAGCACTGAACAGTACATGAGACACTCAGACAAGTACATCTGATACCGACGTCACACACAACTATGTGCACTATTATGGATTTATTTATTTATTTATTTACAGCTCTTCTTCGTGTCATTTATAATCAGTCAACTTGCAGACCTGCTCTCAGCGTACGGCTCCATCCTCACATCATCCAAACAGCAAGGTCAGAGGTTGTTCTGTGTCGCTTTGTGACTACAGACGAGGTGGTTTCATCCCGAGCGTGTCCTCTCAGTCTGTTTTCTTGCTGTTTGTATTTTTATTTTCATGCCCAGCAGCATGCCCGGCCATGTCCCTCTCCCCCCTCTCTCGCTCTCTCTGTCAGCGAAGACTGTTTCTTTTGACTTTGACCTTATGTGCCAATGAACTGCACAAGCATCACATTCACTAACTCTAAGAAAACATAATCTTTTCAGTCTGAGAGACTATTTAATCAATGCAAACTTGTTCTGTGGATCCCTTTTCATCAAATAATTGATGCTTCACACATATGTACCCTTGATTAAAAAAATTAAATGGAATGTATCTGCATTCAAACTGCTGTGAGATAAAAGAAAATTGATTAAAAAGGGATAGCTGAAATTAAACAGAAAGGGAGGGACCCTCGGGGACATGGTTAGCATATAAATGGTGTATAGGGGAGAGAGGGGAAACTTCAGCAGAAGTTATTGGTCCAATTATTTAACTCCCATTCCTTGGGGTTTAGTGGTCTCTATTTATTGAAGCAATCACACCTTTTATCACTGACACCAACACGTCTGTCACGTCTTAAACAAGACTGCTACAGTCATTAAAGGCTGGGTAACATATTCCTTTTATGTTCTTCAATGAAATAATGATCTCCTAGCTAAAGGACAGAGAAAAACACTGTGGTTAGAAAAGGGAAGAATCAGACCCGTGGCACACCCTGTGTAAATCCCCACAGCTAATCCTGGGCGTTATGACACTCTTAAAGGTCCACTGCCAACTTATGTTAACTATGATTTAGCCTGGAGTGGATGATGTACTACCAGATTTATTCTGCTTTTGTGACTTCCCATCGTTAGTTCTTTTTTTGAATCCACTGGTCCTCAGATAAACATGATGAAACACTGACTGTTCAAACCACCCAGAATTCCTATTGTAAATTTAAAACTCTTTCACCATCTGTTTTATTCAGAACTTTTATTTTAATACAGTGAAGCACTTTCATCTCTACTGTCATCTTTCTCATCTCGTGGCTCAAAGCAGCCCTCTGAGCTCACTCTTGATATAGTACATCACAGCACTTCCGAGTTTTCTCACCTTACCCACAGCACACTGTGAAAGCCTGCACATCACACCGGGGTGTGATGATGGCCCACTCAGTCACACAAGGGCATCTCAGACACCAGTGGTTTAGCATGCATGAAGTGGATACACTCACTGCGCCAAAAAGAAAGGAAAAGAAAAAAAAACACTATACATTCAGTGTTGTCATGCTGAAAGGCAACATGGTGCTGGAATAATACTTACAACACCCTTTAAAAACAAAGGAGGAAGGTTCATTGAGGTGAATGATTGTGATCGTCTGTGATTCTAAATTGATTTTCAAATGTCACAAATATTTATAAGTATTATCATAGTATTAACTTGATGGAACAAAAAGGAAGAATGTAACAACAAGAGCAAAGAGTAGCTCCTGCAAAAAAACCTGTTCATGTGACCTGAGCCAGCTGTGTTTTGTCTTCGCTCTCTGCGAGGTTAAAAGCGAGGTTATCTTAACACTGTTTCTATACTTTTACTATAGACCAGGGGTCGCAAACTCCTCTTTCATCGTTCTGCTGCGGCTCTCTGTGTCTTTGGAAAATAAATAATGATATATTTAAGCTAAATTAATTTTGTTTTGTGAAGGTTTTCAATGTCATTATAAACGTGAAGATTATGGTGTTTGTGTGACATTTAAACAAAATGTTATTATTTTTTTATTTTTTGACGCTAAAATTATGCGTCACAACCGCAACATCGGCGACACCCATCAGCAACAACAGCATAAAATCCGGGTGGACTGTGCTTCAGAGAGCTGCACTTTTATTCAGCGCTGCAGCAAAATTACACAAAAACAACAGCCTGTAATATTTCTCTCCTTGGCCGAGTTAACTTACTCACAGCATCCTGTGCTTGCCGTGGCTGCACTCACAATCACACACAGAACTACAAAACAAAATCCCCGCTTCCTCATACTCAGGGATTACCCACAAGCCACCTTCTTAAAGGCACAGGCTTGTAACACAGGTAAAGTGGACGAGATGCTGGGTGGAAGTTGTGGCGTTCACAGTGCTAACTATCGGCGGGTGGCATATCTGCTGCTCGAAACTCGGATTTTTCTGTCAATTCAAAGCCAAAAATCGATCCTTCGATGCCTCGTATCTCGGATAACTGGTAAGTAGGGGCACTCGTATGTCAAGATACGGTCTTCAAAATGTTTATGTTACATGCAGAAAAGAAATAATTTTTGTTGTACCACTTCACTGATTTCATGAATGCCACACACTAAAGTTTTTTTTGATACATAGAATTAAGATTTAAAAAAAAAAAAAAATATATATATATATATATATATATATAGTGTTGTAGTCAAGACCGCACCAACTGAGACCAAGACATTACCGAGACCAGAGAGTATCGAGACTGAGACAAGACCAAGACTTTTGGAGGTCGAGACTGA
>OOFC01046819.1:0-11732 GCA_900323345.1 Pseudochromis fuscus
AGCCTCACACAGCACAGCCCATCTATCACACAACCGCAATAACTTTGGACTGGACTTTGCATTGCACCAAGTCCCATTACACCCTACACACACTGTCTGAATTCAATTGAATTTGTGAAAATACTTAATGTGAATTTATGAGATTACTTTGTTAGAGTAAATTTTGCAATAATACATAGTTTTGTAATATGGCTTATGCAAAACAAAGAGGTTTTAACTGCACTTTTGACCATTTCTGACCCAATACTGATACTATTGATAATTTTACTACCTGCAGACCTTTGTTTCGCTACAGTTGACTTCAGTGTGGAGTGATGCTGATTTCTATGAAGGGAAACACTGCAGGCAGCAGTATCTCATGACAAATTTGCAGTGACCGATGCTGAGTTTAAATCAAGGGAATCCAACACTATGCAAACAGTTATTGTTGATTTCAATGAAGCAAATAAATCTAACAAGGTAGGCTACTTTTTATTTTGCTGTGACGTCACCTGTTGGTTTGTGGTATTTTGACAGCAGGTGTTTTGCATTGTTGGAGTTTTTTTAGAGCCAGTAATGACCATATTTGGACATGAAGAGAGGAGTGAAGATCCAGTGTTTTTCAGATGGACCACTAGATCCCATAAGACTTGTGGGAAGAATTTATTGAAAGTATTTCATGGTTGAAAATTACAATGTTTGAACTGAAGCCAGAGTTTCAGAGAGCTAGAATCTAGTGGCAGCGAGTGAGGTAGGAGTAAATGTCCAGATACTGTAGATCTGCAAGTTTTTCCTTCATTCTGGCTGAGTAGATTGACGTAAAAAGCACGCCGGGTGCATTATATGGCTCAGATATGTTTAACCTATTAAATTTTGTGTGATATCATTAACATCAATGTGATTAAAATGTGCAGTAAATTCAGAAGGCTTGAAGATGACCCTGGCGCTGTTCATTTTAGCTTCTCCTGCGGATATGGTGGCGTAAACAAAACTAGTGACGTCCAGACCTCTATTGGGAGTATTGCACTTATTTGCTCTTATGCATTGGCCTCAATTTTAAGGCCCAGTTGCTTCGTCTCTGCTTGCTGGTTTCCTGTCCCACTGTGTGTGTCTGTCTGCATGGGTTTGAGTCCTTGCTGTGCATTCTTGCTGATGCTATGGCTTTCATCAAACTCACTGCAGTGTAACACCTTGTATCTCAGGCTGTTGATGCTGTGCTAATCTTCCCCAAGTGTACACGTTTTACTGGTTGTTCACTTCATCTGCTCTCTCTGTGTGAGGTTTGGAGGCTTCTCACCTGAAGATGAGCTTGTTTCGTGTGATCATTTGTTTTCATGCTTGTTTTGTTATTAAACCAAGCTGTGTATTGATTTCTGAGTTTTAATAGCTAAGTGGAAGACAGATGGCATTTTTTGCTGCTTTTGATTGATAAGCATAGAGATGTACGTCATGTGTTTGATGCACACGTTGCTCTGCACTTTGCCCTTTTTTGCATGTTACCAAGTTATGTGAGTAAACCATGTATCAATGATACCCCATGCAGGAGATCCTTTGTTTAGGGCGTCCTCGACCTACAGAGCCTCATGGTTACGTCGCCACCTCCCATAAATTTATTATAGAAGTCTTGTTGCATCATTCTGACGTACGGCCTTTGCAACGTCACAACAAATTTCACACGGGAATTAGCTGGTGAATGGAGCGGATGAATACGTCTTCACGTGGCACTTTGTTTATATTGCTGATTGCACGCCATTTGGATTGTGCTACATCCACACACCCGGAACAGACCGCTATCCCAGTCCACGTGCTTGTGTTTGTTTATTTATTTATGCAAATTTACCCAGAATGCATGCAGCTTGATCAGGTAAAAACGTTGAATATTGCTGGGAAGCCATCGTTCAGGTTGCCAATAATATCAGGATGATGGGTGAAAGGTTTCATTAGGGTTAAAATTATTTAATTCTGACTAACGGCGAAAATCGAACATAATTTCAACCTAAGTCGAGGCCCTCCTGTACTTTCTTGTACTTCTCACAGAACTGGTTGAATGAATTTTGTTGGTGAAATGACACATTGTCCAACCCTGAATAACTTCCTTGCTAAAATTACCTCCTATTCTGTTGCTGTGTCTGCCCTTAAAGTTAGTTTTTGCTGTTCTGTTTCTTTGCATACATGAGTTTGTGCTTGTGCATCTTACTGTGTGCAGTCTGTTGTGTTTACCGCTGCAGTTGTGTCTGTGTGTTTATGCATGTGCAGTCCATCCCACTGGATAATCCCAGTGTGCAGATGAATTTATCTAATCTTGTAATTCTGCTGCTGCGGGCTATATTATGTCTCTGTGCTTGTTTATGTCTGTGTTTTGTAAGCGTGCAGCTGCTTATATGTCTGTGTGAATGTGTAAAACACAGACAGATCAGCCGGCTTTTGTAGGGAGAAGTTGTGAATCCGACACACTTCATAATGGGACCCATCCAAAAAACTGAGCGTGTACACAAATATAACCTAAAGCTATTCTTAACCAGTAAAAAGGAGGAAGAGAAAAAGTCATTCTAAGAATTTCCACTGTTTAAAAAGGGCATTTTTAATTTACATCAACCACATGTTCTTTTTAGGCTTCAGTAAATTAATTAGTAATGTGCAGACGGTTCAGATTTCAGGATCACCCGTTGAAAATTAAGGTGAGAAATGTTACAGCAGCAGTGTGGCTTTCTAACTCAACTGGAACATTACTGTTGACATAGTCAGACAAGGTACTATGGCATTTATTTTGTTACTCTAAATGTGGTTTAACATGATATAGCAGGTGATATCCAGTCAGAACACTGGTTACATCACATGACTAGCATTGTTTTACCATGTTTTCCTACATTAAGGCTCCAGTGGTTACTGAACATCCTTCAAGGACAAAGTAAGTGACCAAGCAAGTTCAATAAGAACAGGAAAATGAAATGCACGTGGGAAATGGAAGCTTAAAATGTAATTTCTTCATTTGCGATTTCAGTTATTTCTCATTTTAAACCAAAGGTTCAATTATATTTATTTATGATGAATTAATGCATTTTTGAACCCATTTTGAAAATCATGTTTTAGTTTTAAGTATTGGTTTAAGATTTAAATTGTAAATTAGTTTCCTTCTTAAGTAACCTGTTAACATTAAGACAAATTATGAATCACTTTGTATTTATTAATAAACATACTAAGAATTCATGTAAAAAAGCCTTTTTCATTGTTCAATCAGTCATCAATTAATGGGTAGCTTTGTTACTATGATCATAACACTTGCTGGTCCCCTGTAGTAAAAAAGTTGCACAGTGGCTATAGCTAACCAACACTGAAGGCAAGAAGTAAAAATATATGAAATATATAGAAGAATAGAGCAGAAAAATAGTATAAACAATAGAAAAATAATATGAGCAGAACAATGAATAATAAATATCCCATACCAAATTATTGAATTAATAATTATTGAAATGTGCAAAAGCAAAATGTAAAAACGTGAAAGTCTTATGAATGTGCAGTGACAGATTGAGAAAGTATTAAAAGTGGAAAAATTACACATGTAAATGTAAATATGCACAGCACACAATATTTGTTGCTCAGCAATATGAAACAGTCTGATGGCAGCTGGTGGGAAGGAGCTCCTGCTGCGTTCAGTCCTGGACTGAGGAGGAACGTGCTCTCTTGAAACACAGACTGAGAAGTGGGTGAGATGCAGTGTTCAGTTTCCTGAGCATCCAGTCACCTGTTGAACTGTGTCCAGCTCGGTCCCAGTGATGGAGCTCACCTTCTTGATGAGTTTGTTTGGTCTGTTTTTATCCAACCCAACCCACCACTTCAAAGAGCAGAGCACTGACCACCACAGTCTGGTAGCAGCTGTACAGAAATGGCTGCAGACGTTTAACAACTTTAATCTCTGTAGAAAATAAAGTCTGCTTTGTCCCTTCTTGTGAAATGTCTCCATATGATGGGATCGGTCCAGCTCGTTGTCCATCTTTACACTCTGGTATCGGTGACATCTTCCACCTCCGTGCTCTGGATGGTGACTGGGACCAGTTTGGCCCTCCTCCTCCTAAAGTCCTGACTCCATCTGCATCTCCCTCATCTTCTCACCAAACCCCCTCGCCTGGATCGTGTTGAAAGCCCTTGAAAAGTCGAAAAACATGATCCTCACAGCTGTATCCCAGAGCTTGTCACAATTAAAATAACTAAACTGATTCACGAAAATACTTGTGCTTGTCTGATATGATCATTAGATGTATTTCCCGTGCGTTTCATAAGTAACCCAGCAGCGCAATGTCTATCTGTGTGACTCCAGTGAAGTGCCGTATAGTTCACACCCATCATTGTAACCTCTCCAATTATGGCTGCAATTTTCTCAGCTGCGCGCCTTCGTTTGAATCCTGTCATGACCCATTAGGCATTACAAGCTTGATATTATTTCAAAAAGGTCAAGTATCACAAGTGCTTTTAATCATTTTACCCATTCTGCATGAAAGCTCACGAAACTCTCTGAACATGGTGGGGCTCTCAGTTACTATAATGGCTGCAGTGTGTGGTAATGGCATGGCATAAAACGTAATGACAGTTGCTTTGAGTTCTGTAAAGTAAAGCCCATACATAATGCAGTTTTCCCTTTTATTAGTTCTCCCAGACGAAATAAACTAGATCAGACCGCTGACTTCTAAGAAAACTTACAAAATATTATGACTCATTCCAGTTCATGGTACTGATGGCCATTTAGCAAGCAAATTATTCATTATGAGACGAGTTCTTCTCCCCTTTTATGATGCAGGATGTGGGTTTGTTGTGTCAGCTGTACAGTGACTTGAGAAAATCATTAGGATCATAACTGATCTTCTTCAACACTTAATAGTCTAAATATTCTACTGTACATATGTTGTGTACAAACATGCAATTGCAGAGGAATCACATTTGCTATGTAGCATTGGGCTGTCCCCACTATATACTTAAATACAAGCTTACAAATACCACCATGCAATATATTCATAGATATGATTGCAATACACTGAATCTAAGTTGAAGGGCGGCACAGTGGTGCAGTGGTTAGCACTTGTACCTCACAGCAAGAAGGTTCGGGGTTTGAATCTCGGCTCGGGCCTTTCTGTGTGGAGTTTGCATGTCCTCCCTGTGCATGCGTGGGTTTTCTCCGGGTACTCCAGCTTCCTCCCACAATCCAAAGACATGCTTGTTAGGTGAATTGATCAAAACTAAATTGAACATAGGTGTGAATGGTTGTTTGTCTTTGTGTTAGCCCTGCGATAGGCTGGCAACCTGTCCACGGTGTACCCCGCCTCCTGCCCGATGACAGCTGGGATAGGCTCCAGCAGACCCCTGCGACCCAAGTGTGGAATAAGCAGGTATAGACGATGGATTTATGGATGAATTTAAGTTTATAAATGCAACCATGCAATATATACATATGAGGGTACAATACACTTTGTTATTGCAACCTCATATTGCACGGTTGTACTGCACCCTCATAAAAAAAGTATTGCACACATCTGAGGATGCAATACCTTTTTGTTTAATATTGTATATTGTTTTATTCATTCATTTTATTCTAACAAAACTTGTAACCTCTGCACTATTTTTGAACCAAAAGCATTAAAGTCCTGTTCTGATGTGCACTGTATTGTGTAGTATCTGAATGACAGATGATTTTCTTCAAATACAGAAGAAAATTTCAGAAATATGTATTTTAAAAGTGTCATAAGAGGGGAAATTACAGTCATCATTGTTTTTTTATTGCTTTACGTATGAGGTAATCTGAGTTGCTAAGATTCAGAAATGTATTTGGTCTTATTTTACACTCTGACCTTGATTGTTTAATTTATTCTTCTTCAGATCTGACACATTTCAAAGCAACAAAGCAACGTGAAGTCGTAACAGTCATTATTCAGCAGCTCCAACCTGCAGACACAGAAACAATTGTTTTTTTCTCCACTGGCTGCAGAAGGTTGTCACCTCTGGGTGATATAAAAAACACCTTTGCTTACAGCAGATCTTTTGCTTTGCTTTCAGTTTGTTTTTAGCTGACACCTCTCCAGGATCTTGGTTGAAAATAAGTAAGTGATAAGTATTTTTTTTCAAGCTTGTGTTAGACTCTTTGAACTTGAGAAAAGCTCTGCAGTGAAAGCAACAGCAAGCGAGGTTTGTTAAAAAAAAAAAAAAAAAAAGGTGTCCCTGGTGGTCACTGCAGTCCTGGTCCCCTGTGAACCCTTTTGACATCTGGGCTGCATCCGGAGAACGCTGTGTCATCTGTACGCTGCCAAAATGGAGGCTGAGATAAAATATCTAGCAGAGATCAAAGCAGAGATCCTGTCAGCTCTGCTCTCTTAAAGGTCACATCAGTACATAATAGAATAAGATGTCTTAGAGAAAAGGAGTGAGATGAGGATACGGACAAAGATAGCAGAGAGAGTGTAATGGCGAAATAAAAGGGAGAGTTACGGAGTTACAAAGCAGATCGGGTGAGATAAGAGGAGGAAAGATGGAGAGGACAAGGTGTCTGACAGGAACCATGACACTGCAAAGATTATGAACAGACTCCTGCAGAGTTCTGTGCTGGTGGCCTGAAACCCAGAAAGAAAGAAATTACAGAACAGCTACATGTCACCAGAGGTGGGTAGTAACGAGTTACATTTACACCGTTACATTTACTTGAGTAACTTTTGGAAAAAAATATACTTCTCTTACTGCACCATGCTTTTTACTTTTACTCGAGTAGATGTGTGAAGAAGAAACGCTACTCTTACTCTGCTACATTGAGCTACACTCGAGTCGTTACTTTTTATTCAGATGTACAGTGGTACCTTGACTTACGAGTGCACCAACTTATGAGTTTTGCAGATACACTGTCTGCTGCTAGTTGGCACTGTGAACGCCACAATATCCTCCCAGCATCCCGCGTCTCACTTGATCACATTACCTGCATTACAAGCCTGTACCTTTAAGAAGGTGGATTGTGGGTAATCCCTGAGTGACGTAGTGAGGGAGTGGGAAGAAGTGGGGATTTTGTTTTGTAGTTTTATCGCTGAATCATTTGCGTTAAGAGTTTACACAGAACAAATTAATCCTTTAACCCCAAACATTTAACTGGTGACAGAAAGTCGACCATTAGCGACATGATTCCAGCTGATTTTGAAAGTCGACAAGCAGAGCGTCTGTACACTACCGTAATGTAGGTAATATGTACAGAACGCTGCACGTCAACGGCAATCAGCTGGAATTACATCAATAGGGCATATGGTTGAAGAATTACGGTAAATTGATTTATGCTAGTCACTCTGTAACGCTGGCGATACCACTGTACCAGAATTTGCACATTATTCTATATTTATCTGTCTGATTACACACACACACACACACACACACACACACACACACACACACACACACACAAAATCAGACATTATGTTCAAACAGTTACTCAGTACTTGAGTAGTCTTTCCACTGAATACTCTTTTACTTGTACTTGAATGATTTTTTTGGATGACTACTTTTTACTTCTACTTGACACTAATAGTAACACTACTCTTACTTTGAGTACATTTTTTGTCTTCTCTACCCACCTCTGCATGTCACTTGATATAGCTGTTGTCAGAGAGAGGCCCTTCTTCCTCGGCACATACCCCACTCTTCCCTCGGTGGACTCCTTTCATGGGACCAAACACAACCCCCTCATGGAAGAGGTATTGCATCATGAAACGCCGGCCAAAGCCATTATGGTTTAGTACACAACAGGGTTTTCAGCCTCCTCCATAACCACATAATGTGTAAAGCATCCTGTAATGTCTGTTAAAAGTATAAAAACTGTGTGTTCACAGATGGTACTGTGTCTGGCAAAAACAGACCACAGGCTCCAAAAGAAAGGACTGGCATCATGTCCAGCTGCCTCACTGAGCCCGTGGACACATCAGCATTTGATACAATCGCTGCTTGTCAGCTCTGACACACGCGAATCTAAATGCCAGGTCAGGCTGACATCGGCCTGTAATTTCCCTCGCTAACTGAACCGAGCGTTCTCCTTCTTCTCATTCAGCAGGCAGAATAACAGCACACTGAAAAGATTATTGGCTAATCCTGGTGAAAGTGTGATATTCTGGAAGAGTATGAAAAACCTTAAGAGGTTTGTGCTCTCGGTGTATTGTGTGCAATACAAGGAGTGCCTCTTCATTCTCAATTATCAGGGACAGGGAGGTGATGCATGGTAGAAAGGTTTGAAGTGTTTGTCGCAATCAAACTTTTAAATTTCCACATCTACATAAATGCCTAACTAGGGCCAGTTGGGTGGTTTATGCACTGACACAAAATAAGAGAGATGAAGTAAAACAGGAGATTTGAAAAGAACAAGATGTAATAAAATAAATATTTGTCCCCCAGAATGTTTTTAAAAAAGTTTCTGAACAAGAAATGAAACATCAAAGAGTTTTCGGAGAAATCAGAGATAACTTGGTATCGTAAATCCTCAAACAGTCGCCAGAGCCTTTATTTATTTATTTAAACTGCCAAAGTTCTGCCATTATTTGAGGCTGGCTTGTCTTGTTTGAAAAGTTTAAGTAGTAATATGTGAGTTTGAATCTTCATTTTGAGGCTTTAAACATGATCAGGACTGGAACATATCAAAAATTACCACATTACTATAATAATACAAACACTTCTAGTAAAAATTTTCAAAATAAAAGCCCATGACCAGTGATAGAAAGGCTTCATTTCTTAACAGGGCTTTTATTGTGAAATATCTGAATGCACAATCCCACTGTTTAATTTAATCTCAGCTGTTTTTGGGGTCTAAGGATTATTTTGTACATATCAGTTATTAATATGACCATTACAAGAAATGCAGCTTTTATCTGAGTAAATATGCTGTTACTATCTTTCCGCATCCTTGTCATATGGTATGACATGGGACCAGTAGTGTTCATCAACAACGAGAAGGTGGTCTGGTAGTAAATTCAAAGGATAATAGATTTGTTTTAATGCTGATTTTAATAAGCTCTTGGAGTAAAATTTCTCAAACATGAAGAAGAGCATTAGGAGAGATTGAAAACTGTGTTGATACTGAGAAGATTCTTGCTCTAAGCTTCATCTACTCTATTTGTCACTGTATGCCTTGTGCTCAAAAACTTATCTGGGACATGACTAAATCTGTGGCACATGAACCTGAAAGTTTCAAAACTTGTCACTTCTTCTTCTTCTTTTTTAAAACATATTTCACTTTTATGTAAAAAAGCTCACTTGAGATGCTTTACGCTTGTCTCTGATGATTGTTAAAGAGACGTCATGTAGGCTTTCCTCAAAAAAATATATTCTTGATGAACCAGAGATAAAAAATAAAATAAAAATCTTATATTACAGCCTCTTTTTCCCCCCACAGCTATTTTCACCAAAACCTGGCCCCTTGTGTCTGTGTCTTTCAGGAGCTGTGTTCAAAAAGAGGTTTCCACCTTTTATGATCTGAGGGAGGATTCACACAGGAATACAATACTTGACCTCAGATGTTTTACTCTCTATATTTCATGTTAAGGCAGCTACATTTCTGGGTCACACAGGATTAGAAATCAAATATCTGTTTCTGTGTCATACCGGTGGGACGGGTACAGGACTAAAATACTGACAGAGGAGCTCTTCTTCTGAGGGCCGGGCGCAGCAGTGAGAGGACGGTGGCATAAAAAGAAACATGAAAAAAAGAACAAAAAAGATTTTCTGCCTCCAGGCGAGAGCAGTGGAGGAATCTGGCAGCCGAAAAGGGAGTGCCCAATCAAATAAGCTGCTAATCTGGAAGCCTTGACTAACTGACTGGTTTCGCTGGCGACTTCAGACTCCAGCTGCACGTGTCAGTTTTCTGACTGTGTTTGTCATAAAAGCTGCTTGTACAATCTGGAAGTGGAGAAGTCTGCCTGTCTGACGGAGCTGCGAGCAGAGGGCTGCTTGCTAAACAGGCAGTGATTTGATGCAGTACTTGGTGTGAGATAGAGTCGAGATTCACTTATTTTTACTCCATGTGGGCGGAGCCAGGTGGTCCTGCAGGACCTGCAGTGCTGTCTCATGACCAAATGATTGACAGCAGTAAGAATGTACAACCAAGATAGCAGCTTTCTGAAGCTGTTGTTGGGCAAAGTCTCATTGGAGACTAGACCTGTCAATCAAACTAATGCCAACCTTAAATCTTCCTCTTTTAGAAGCCTGATACTTGCTTATTACCTCCGCCAAGGAGGTTATGTTTTTGTCGGCGTTTATCTGTCTGTCAGTCTGTCTGTCTGTTTGTGTTCAAGATAACTCAAAAACTTATGGACGGATTTTGATGAAATTTTCAGGATATGTTGGAAGTGGGAAAAGGAAGAACCGATTTCATTTTGGGGGTGATCCGCAACACCGTCTGGATCCAGGAATTTTTTTAAGGATTCTCCTCGCAAAGTCTCTCCTCGACGGCGTCCATCTTGATATGCTAGTGCAGTTGCTCACACCCTCCGCGCCCAGGCGACACGCTCACATTTTTGGAGGTGCGCTCTCAGAGTGCTTTTCTAGTTCTTTTTCTTTTCTTTCAATGTAGCCTTGGTGTAAACTCCAATGTTTTCCCAAATGAAATAAACTTCTGAGTTTCAGTCTATAAACAGTGTAAAAGGCAGTGATACTCAATTAAATATACTGACAGTCAATGAAAAAGCACTTAAAGGATTTGAAAATATTTTACTATCTCTCGTCCGCAAAAAGAAAAGATCTTGCTTTGAAAACAAACTATTACAGAGGCAACTCAATTTTTTTCTAATCAATGATGAACAAAACTAAAACAGTATTACTGGATCAGTTCTCATAACATTGCTCATGCACACAATCCAGATACACAATCCAGCAGTATGTCCACCAGTGGCACTGATGCAGGCAACGGGTGAGGGTCTGGATTCAAATACAAAAACAGATAACCAATCCTTGATTTCTAGCCTATTAACAAATCTGAACAATGGCATAATTTTGACTTTTGATAAACACAAAGAACCAGAAGTTTATTTATCGGGACAGAGAATCCAAACTGTAAATTAATACAAATATTTAGGAATTATGTTTCACACTAACCTCACCTTTAAACTTCATGTTAAAAAAGTGAGAAAAATTCTTAAATCTACACTTGCAAATTTTAGGCATCTCAGAAATCATCTGTTGGCAGAAGCTGCAAAAATGTACATGTTTTCCCTCATAATATTTACCCACCTGGGCCATTGCAAACTCCACTACTTTGAATCCAGTCACATCATTATACAAACAAGCACTTAAAATCTTCGATTAAAAAAACAAATCCTTCCATCATTGCACCATACTCAATCGATATAGGCGTCTGAGTTGGAACAATCTTTTTACTTTTAAAAACTGCTGCCTCATATGCAAAATCCAGTACAAGTTACCTCCACCTCCACTCTGCAGCCTTATACAATTTAGATCATCTGCAAAAAGTGTTACCAGGGGAACTCCTAGAGGAGACTGTGAAATCCCTTTCAGGAAGACCACATTTGGTCAATCAGTTTTTACATCTAGTGCAGCTACTGAATGAAATACAATCCCACAAAACACAAGAGATCCCATTTCTTCACCACTTGGGCAGTGCCGTGGACCAAGCGGTGGCGGTTGGCCATGTCTGGGGTGATTTGCCGGGGACAGGGATGGTCGGGGGGCGAGGACCCGTCTCTAATTTATTCATTATTATATTTCTATATTTATTATATTTTTATAATATAAAC
>OOFC01046833.1:0-27291 GCA_900323345.1 Pseudochromis fuscus
TGAGCATGTACAGACTGAGGGATCTACCAGCTTCTTCTAAAGGCTTTACTCTGATTACATCTGTTTCAGACTTGACAGGAAACACTTGTTTCTCTCCCACTGTCAGACACAGGAGAGGCAGAGATATGGTTGGGGGACGTTTTGCTGGTTCAGAGACATTTACTCAGTAGAACTTGATGTTGTGGTTGCTGTTTGTGTTCAGTTGTAGTTTACATATGTTTTGTGATACTTTTTTTTGGTAAAATTGGTCAAATTGTTTTTTGTAGGGTGACCCCGAACTTTTGAATGGTGGTGTATATATGTATAATTTATATAATGTACGTTTTGCACATATTTACTTATTTCTCCACTAGAGAATCTAGTCCTTGCAGTTATTTCTTTGAAATTGTTTGATCTTAGCCTTACATTTCTCTGTTATAAATGATCTCACTGGTCTCTATTTAAGAATTAGAATTAGAAGAATAGATCTACCAGCCAAGAGAGAAAATCAGCAGAGCCATGCAACAAAAATAAAAATTGCTGCTTACAACAATTTCTTTTATATTTTCAGAGAAACACTTTTCAGCTGGTTATAGCATTCATGGAGTCGTCCTCTTGCGCCATCCTGTTGTACCCTAGAGGAGGCCTACAGTTCCACTCCACATCAGTAGGGGGAGATAATAAGCCCCTAGAAGCTGGCTTCAATGAAGGTACTGTGTCGGGCTGGTTCTGGAACACTCAACAGGGAACATACTACCGCACCACCACCGATGAGGAGATCTCTCTCAGGGAACTTACTAAGTATGAATGTGATGTTACTGGTTGGTACTAATGGTAATATTAGTTTTGTGCTGACATTGAAAATATAAGATGCTAACTTTTATTTATGCAAAAATAAGTTCTTACAATCCATTAAAAGTCTATTTAGTCCCTACATCCAGTTTTAAATGTCGTAAAAATTGTGCAGACAAATGACAACAAATGATTTTGTACCCCTTAAAAATAATGGTATTGATGGGACAGAACCTGCCAACATGGCGATTTCTGGTTTGCCTTTCACTAACAGTTAAACAAAGTTTATCCCTGTGAAAGAGCATTGATGGGAAGAGGCATTGATCGTCCAGTTTTTTTTTTGTTTTTTTTTAAATGTGCTTTTTCATTGACTGAGATTTTTCTTTTTTTTAATTTTTTCTATCCATCCAGAAAGACAAACTCGGCACAGAATGGAGTTTGGGTGTACGAGATTGGTTCCTCACCATTCTTTATCGGCATCACACCAGGAATGGCCAGTACCTCTCTTGAGGACAGGGGTGCTACCGGATCTCCTGTAACCATGTTGCCAAGGCAACCAGATGAAGAGGACTTTTCAGTCTATGAAACCCAGATGGCAAAGACCACTGAAGCAGTACCAAAAGACAAGGAGGAGTTTTCAACTGAGATTCCCAGTGAGTACCAACCCAGTTACCCAGAAACTGAGACTGTAACGCCAGGATATGCCAAACCAGAAACTGAAGACCGGGCTTATGAGGAACCTGAACAGTTTGGGCAAGAGAACACAGAATCAGAGACTATCAAACCAACATCTATTGCCCACCACAGAGTTCAACAAAGATACCCAGATCAGCCTGGGCCAAGGTACCCTGACCAAACCAGATATCCTGTGTCTGAGTCTTTGCAACCAAGATACACCATTCCTGAACCCAGCGAACCAAGATATTCTCCAGTCGAGCCGAGGTACCCTGATCCTGATCCAATCAAACCATGGTATACCAACTCTGAACCTGTTAAACCAGTGCCACCCCATTCACGTCCACAGCACCCTCAGATTGTTGTGGTGGATGAAGATGAAGATCTGAATGTAAATGGTAAATTACAAACCTTCGAACTGTTTTTTTTGGTCAACTTTTCAAGAGCTTCTGTTAAATTTATTCACTTTTATTTTACTTAAGACAAGCTCATTGATGCATTTTTTGGTTCACCTCACAGTGTTTGCATACAATTTGGAGACATGTGCCTATAACAGGCATAAATGCTCAGCTTTCGCTGACTGCCGGGATTACAGCAACGGGTACTGCTGCCACTGCAGGCCTGGTTTCTATGGCAATGGGAAGGACTGTGTTGCAGAAGGTGAGAAATATTTTTGCTGTTTTGTTGTAACACCTGGCAAAACTGCACTTATGACAATTTATGCCAGGTTAAGACAAGTGATGGAACTTAATTAGTTTTTGTCTAACGATTCTCCCAATTTTTGATGTAGCATGCAATAAAAAGTTACCTGTAGCCTAAGGTTATGCAATCTTCCTGCTCCCTAAACTGTAAGATTTTCAGTTTGCTGGCCCATAAGTGTTTCCCAGACTTTTTCGGCTGTTTCCTCTCATGACCGCTCTTAAAGAGATTAAAGAGAAGAATTAATTTCAGCAGAGCTGTGTTTTTTCTTCTAAACCTATCACTTGATGGATCTCAAGAACCCGTCAGTTTTAACCTGTGACTCAGAGGACTGCTCCCAATCCCTTGATTCTGAAGTGGAACTACTTCTGTTGTAATCAGAAATGTTGTTTTTCAGGCAAACCTCAGAGGATGAACGGAAAGGTGAATGGTCGAGTGTTTGTAGGGAACTCACCTTCACCAGTGGAGCTTAGTAATAATGATTTGCACTCCTATGTGGTGGCTAATGATGGACGGGCCTATGTGGCCATAAGCAATATCAACAGCAGTTTGGGCCCCTCCCTGCAGCCGCTGTCCTCCCTCGGGGGAGTCATTGGTTGGGCTTTTGCTCTGGAGCAACCTGGCTATGAAAACGGCTTCAGTCTCATTGGTAAGAAGTTGTTATTGATTATTGTGTAAACGGACGTCTGTTGCATTGAACGGCTAAAACGTGACTTTTGTCAGAGAACCAAGTTTCCTCTCACAACCATACAGGTGGAGTGTTTTCACGACAAGCCGAGGTGCTTTTCCAGCCTGGTAATGAACGCCTGAGCATTAGACAGCAGTTTGAAGGAATTGATGAACACGATCACTTGGTGGTAAGCACTGAGCTGGAAGGACATCTGCCTGCAATCCCGCTGGGATCCTCTGTCCAAATCAGCCCATACAAGGAGATTTACCAGTACGACAGAAACTGTAAGAACCTCAGCTGGGATGCCATACAGACACATTGTTTACACACAAGCACAAGCTATTATTACAATGGTATTGGGTGTACAGTTTGTAAGAAAAATAAAAATGATGTTTTCCAATCATCTGGGTTTCTTGATCAAAGTATAAAGATAAAAGATAAAATTTAATCATATATTTAATCACATTGAGTCAGCTGGTGTAGTTGAGACGTTTCACCTCCTCTTTCATCCAAGTGATATTAAGTCAGAGAAACTAGACTTGAAAAGTCATTAACACCTTTTGTCTCCCACCTAAGAGGCTTGTGTAGTTTCTTCAGTGGCTTCAGCTCACAATTGAAGCCATTTGGATGAGAGGTGAAACATCTTAATGAATTTTCATCCAAGTCCATTTGTCTTGATTTAACATCACTTGGATAACCATGACCTGTTATCACACATCTCCTCCTCTTCTGTTTCTCCCAGTGATCACTTCCTCTTCCAACCGTGACTACACCGTCACCTCGCCTGAGGGCGATGTGCAGACCAGAAGCTACCAATGGCGTCAGACCATCACCTTCGGGAGTTGCCAGCACGATGAGGCAACGAGGCCAGCACTGTCCACCCAGCAGCTCAGTGTCGACCAGATTTTTGTGTTGTTCGACTCAGTCAACAAACTGATCCGCTACGCCATGAGCAACAAAATTGGCTCCATCCACAGTGAGTTCTGACATCAGGAAACTATAAAATGCTTTAAAGAAACGAGTATAACCACAAGAGGTTTGGGTAAATATGCCACAACATGTCATATTCAGTAAAAATTTATCAGGATATGGGGCGGCTGTGGTTCTGGTGCTAAAGTGAGTCACCCACAAATTGTAAGGTTGGTGGATTGATCCCTATCTCCTCCTGTTCATTGCTTGAACTCCTTCTGTCCTGAACCCTTAGCTCAGGGGTGTCAAACTCGTGCCATGGAGGCCGAGACCCTGCAGGTTTTATTTCCAGCCGGTCACCAAAGCAGGTGATTTTAATTATGAACACCCCCTTCAATTTGAGGGAAGGAGCTCATCAGTGAGATCAGCTGCTGGAGAGATGGTTGGAAAGAAAACATGCAGGGTCTCGGCCTCCATGGCATAAGACACCCCTGCCTTAGCTGCTTGTGATGTTAGCTCGCACCTTGCATGGTAACTCTGTTTCCCCTGGTGTGTGTGTGTGTGTGTGTGTGTGTGTGTGTGTGTGTGTGAGCGAGAATGGGTAAATTGAGAGCATAAAAATGTTGCACTTTGTAGGCCTTAGCTAAATTGACAGTGTTTAAACACAGTCCATTTATATTCTGTATTTATGAGATTTGATATTTTGTGCTGATAGCACACATCCGATAATTTTGAGATCCTCGGCCCTCTTTTTGCTGTATGCAAGTTCCTGATAGAACAAAATAATTTCTTTATGCAAGGCATCATTGTACTGCCCCTGTTTTTAAATTCCTTACAGGGACCTTGTTTATTTAACAGCATTCTGTGTCATTTCACCACAGACTGTCTATAAAAATGGACAAAGCAAGTGGGGCTCAAAAATGAGGCCATTTAAGGAGAGAAAAAAGTGCATTACACCTGATGGCCAATAAATGCTGGCTCCAAAAAACTTTGGCTCCAATTGCCTTCAGTTCAAAAATCATCATTTTCAATATTGAAATACGCCGTCAATATATTATTGTTTTTTATCACAAGTTATTATGATGTCATTAAGTTAATTCCTCGTATTAGTGACCTGGGGGTTAGACTTACCTCCTCACTGCTTCCACCATCTGCATTTATGGTCAGCTTCTGGCCCCAAACAACCAACATGGCGATGTTCAACTTCAAATGCCAATCTCTTGGCTTCAAAATGGGAATCCACAAACCAATGGGTGATGTCACACTTGTTTTTTTTCCCATTTTTAAATAAATGGTTTTTTTTGTTTGTTTGTTTTTTTTTACTCATTTTCTCCTCACCTTTTATTAGTGCATGAAATCTATGGAGGTTCATTTAGAACCAAAAAGGATAAAAAAAGTTTGGCTTTATTTAACAACCAAAAAAGTACAAAAATTAATGGATCAAAATAACATCATATACTTTTGACTGAATATTTTTTGGTCTACTTTTTAGAGCTGCAGCAGTTAGTCAAATAATTGTTTTTTATAAAATGTCATTTTCAGCCGTATATGAGCTCTGCCTGTTCCAAAACCCACCAAACCAAATGTCTTTGGTTTGGTGGGTTTTGTTGGACAAAACTACACATTTAAAGAAACCGCCTTGGTCTGTTTTCTGACATGTCACAGAAATTATTAAATGAATAAACAATCTCTCCTGATTAATCAGTAATACAAATTCACGTATAAACTCTAATTACCTTTCACCTATGTTTTTTTCTGAACAGTGTGAGTGCACAGCAAGAAGGTTCTGGGTCAGACCCTCGACTCGGACCTTTCTGTGTGGCGTTTGCATGTTGATGGGTATAAAACACATCAATTTCATATACAGTAATCACACAAGTTAAATAAACAGACAAACAGGTTTGTTTACAGTTGTCCACACGTCTTTTTTTAATTTGTATTGATTTGTCTGGTGGCAACTGCTCATCTACTCTAGTTCAATGTGAACAAATGTTGAGTGACATTTCATTTGCTTAAATAAAGCAGTTACTGAAAAGGTACAACCGATTCAGTGACATTTTTAAGTGCACAACCAATATTTACAATCTTGTCAAGGCAAGTCACATCATTTCCTTTATCAATGTCAGGGAAACCTATGGGGACAGTACCTTGCAAAATGTACCCTTCTGTTGAACACATCCAGCTTGTCTTCTGAGGATGGCACATGTTTAAAGACTGATGGCACATAGTCCAGTGACATCGGGTTATCACTCTTTTTCCCTAAAAATAAGTCAAATGCAAGGTGCTGAGAACTGCTCGTAGCTGAATGAGGAACACGTATTTAGCTTCCGTGTTTTAGCTTGTTAGCCTTTTACAAACTAAACACTGTCAGAAACCATAATGACAGATAATAAAATACACAATATTATAGCTTAGAAAGTGTTATATTTTGTACCTGATAGGAAGTGTTCACTCCCCAGATGGAATCCATTGTTAGTGCTCTCCCCTTCCCATCTGCTGGTTTGTTCTGACATCCTGGCCATAACTATAATAGCTGTCTACCATAGTTTGACCGACTAAGACAGAGAAACTAACTACTGCCAGTTGTTCTACTTGGGCTTTTTCCTGCCAATATGGCGTTGTTTTGATTTCGCATCCTGCATGCTAGGATGCATGACTTCATCTCCTGGAGCTCTATAGGTGGGAGTGTGAATAGTTGTTTGTCTTTGTGTTAGCTCTGAAATAGGCTGGCAAGCTGTCCAGGGTGTACCTGCCAGCTGGGCTAGGCTCTTGCAGACCCCGACAACCCAATTTGAATACTTTTTTTTTTCTTGTCCAGAATGAGCTTCTATACATTTTCATTTTTTCCTCAAGCAGAAATAACTTGAATTTTTCATAGTTTTTTGATTTAAAAACAGTTGTTCTGTTCTTGCTCTGCACCTCCATTAAAAGAATATACAGCCATTTTTTGGCACAAACAAAAAATAGTAAACCTGCTGCTCTTAATGTCAGGAGATATCCACAATTTCAGTGACAGGAGTGTGACTCGTAAAAGACTGTCAGGGTAAAGTGATGTGTGTTATTACCCAGAGGAATGCAACGAAACACGCCTCCAACAGTTTAGTGCTTCGGTTGTGTTTGCGGTGGAACATCAGAGGAAGATAAACAGTAATCTGAGCCTGGCTGTATTTCCTCAGCTGCAATCAGAGAGGCTACAAGTGTGCTGGCAGGGGGGTGAAGGTTAGCAGTTGAGGTCATTGAGATAACAGCCATCACTCAGTGGGGTGGGGGGTGGGGGGGGCCTTAAAAGGCCTTAAAAGAAGGCTTAAAAGTACAAGTGCAGGTGGGATTTGTTGACGGGGTCTCCTGGAGGTTTCTGAGTTACACAAACACTACTCAGCTCGGCAAAAAGTAGAACATCTGGGTTGTGTTTCCTGGGAGGAGGAAACTTCCAACATGGAGCTTCCACACTCAGCTGCATGATGGGAACTTGAGGACACCAGCTCACTGGCTTTTTTCTGTTGTGTTGTTTTTCTCTCCTGCTGAATCACAAGTGCTCAATCAATTTGTTGATAGTGAAGCATTGTTTTTGTCTGACTTTTTGTTTGTTTGTTTGTTCGAATATTTGTTCTATTCAAGAGGAAAAAGCCATTGTGTTGTGTCCCACAGCTTGAGGTGATGTCCTCAAATATCTAGTTTATTGTGACAAAAACAGAACACTTGAAACTCCTGATAATTATTTAATTGTGAACTGAATATCTCGAAGCGATTGTTACAGTTGCTGGGTTTTGGTGTGGCTGCTTTCCTTGATCACACCTGATCCTCATTATCTGGCACACCTGATCCTCATTATCTGGCACACCTGATCCTCATTATCTGGCACACCTGATCCTCATTATCTGGCACACCTGATCCTCATTATCTGGCACACCTGTTGCTCATTGGCTGCAATCAACAGGCTTCTTAAGCTGACCTCTGCCTTCACTCTGTGTCAGAGTATTGTCTTCCTTCACAGTTGAAGCAGCGCTGGCCATGCTACTCTTGTTCTCTCATGTGTTCTTCAGGGAAGCCTGCCTGAAGAGTTTTTTTGCTACGTTCTAATGACATGTCGACATTTCGTTAGATTAGCTTCAGTCTGGAAGCCTTTACTGCACATCGCCTGTGTTTTGTGTCTTTTGTCAATAAAGATTGTTCGCCTTCTCAGACTGACTCTTGTCCTCTGCATTTTGGGTTCAGTCTGTTCCACATCTGTGAATTCTGTTAGAATTTGTAACAAAATACTCGGCCAATAATGGACCCAGCAGAGACAGAGCTATGGAAGCAGCAAGGAGTCCAGGTGGATCCAGCAAACAATTTCCTGAAAAGTCTGCCTTTTTCATGGAGTGATTTTGGAGCGAGTAAAGATATCTTTGTTAAAGAGGTATCTGTTTTTTTGGAGCTTTTGCATGTTCACTGGAAGACTGACCCTGAGTTTGCCCACATGCTCGCATTCTTCCATTGGAAGTTTGATTATAGCACTGGTCTTCCAAAACCTGGTTAAATTGATTGGCCTGACTCACTCTGCCCAGTGTCTCAGTCCCATGCCTCTGCTGCAGTTAGCCACAGGCCTGCTAATTCTTCCTTGTTCTCAGCCCCAGTGATTTCTAGCCTCCGGTCTGACTCGGCTCCACTGCTAGTCCCCTGTGTTCGTTATCATTGTTTATGCTAGTCTTCCACAGGCTTAGCTGATGAGGACTCACCTTTCTGGGGAACCTGCCTTGCCTTCAAAATAGCTCCCCCAGGATGGCATGGTTGTCACCAACCTGAAACCTCTTAGCAGCCCAGCTCACTGCTTTCCTTCCTGACCGACTTGGACCTTGTACCCATCAGCCTTGCTCATCCATTGGAACCTCCCTCTGGTAAATCCTCCAGAAGGAGGCAAGCACGCCGTTGCCAACCAGCCTCACCTCTTTGCTGTCTTCGCTCCTACTGCCTGCCTGAGGGTCTTCGCTGTTGCTGCCATGTTCATCTACCCAACCTCTTAAGTCCCTCGTCGTCAGCCTCCAGACTAATTCCTATCAACGTTGTTTTTTGGCAGCCGTTTTAGTCTTAGTCTTGTGGACAAAAATACTTATTAGTTTTATTCACATTTTAGTCATTTCTATATGTGATAGTTTTAGTCCAGTGTTAGTCGACAAAAAAGTATTAGTCTTTTAACAAATTAATTTTGGTCAATAAGTACTGGAAATTGGAGTCAAGGTTGACAGGGGTTGTATCAAATGTTGCAATTCATAAAACGGTTAACATTAACACTTTTGAATAATAACCACATTCCTTACCAGATTGATAGCTCTAGCCAAGACTTTCCCATTCATGGAGAAAACCGCTTTGTTGATGCTGCCATGGTCCATCAATGAATTATTAAACTCAGTCGTGTCTGTGTGTGTAACTAGTGACCAAGGGTGGAGGTTTGATGGACTGACATGATGTCACGCCATTATGCCAAAAGCAATGAATTGTCACGAGCAAGAGTATCACTGCTAAATCTTGCGGAAGCCGCTTGCATTGGTTGCAAATAAACACAAGTACGTGGACCTCTGTAGCGGTGATTGCTTTCCCTGATCCCTCATCTGGCACACCTGTTGCACGTTGCATGTTGCAATCTACGGCCTTCCTAAGCAGAGCTCTGCCTTCACTCTGTGCCACAGTATAGATAATGTGCAGGTGACGTCATGGATCTCGTGACTTTTGGTTTGGTAGCAATATTGGCAAATGTGGATGGTATAGCATGCAAGTACTGTCCTGGACCACATCAGTAACAGTAAAATAGGTATTATAGATCTGGTCCAAAGATTTTGCAGCAATGGTTTTTCATTGTTGTTCATACGAACGCAAAAGCAGACAGAAAATGTTCACTTTTATCAGTTTCCAGTGATGGGTCACTTGTCCATACCAAGTCACAGAGCAGTGTGTTCACCATTGTTGATACTCTAGAAAAAAGAAACTAGAATGCCTTTGGATCTTTCAGAGAAGAAACAACATCCCATAAACAACATGAACAACTTACTTGTGCTTTGATGACTGACAACTCATGTTTTACTGGAGAGATGACGTCATTCACCCACCCAACAGCAAAGAATCTGTAAGCGTCCAAACTTTTATCCTCCTTCAGAGACTGGCTTGTGTAAGGGGATGGAGTATTGATTGAATAGTTGAAAATGTACCGTAAATCTGGTTTTCGTTTATAATCAATGAAACTACTGAATTTATGAACATCGATGTTGTAAGGATCAACGCCAATGGTGCTTATTTTATCAAATATCGTGCTTTGAGGATGTGATCAAGCTCCTGTGCAATACCAGACAAAGTTACTGACCTGCTGTTTTGAGATTCACCATGGCTCACCATGATTGGTGATAATGTGGACATCCAATATGGCAGCGTAAACAAAAGAGCGTGTTCGGTGGGACCTCACTGTCATTCTCCTGTCATGTTGACGTTTTGCCAGACCAGCTTCAGCCCGGAAGCCTCTGCTGCACATCTCCTGTGTTTTGTGTCTTTGGTCAATAAAGACTGTTTGCCTTCTCACTTTGACTCGTCCTCTGCATTTTTGGTCCAGTCTATTTCACCTCTGTGAATTCTGTTAACAGGGATACATTTAAAAATGCTACCTTTAGCTGTGGGAAATTCTGGTGGACATTTTTTTATGTCAACCCTTGATTGAAGATTGAAACACCTGGGGGTATTATCATCTAAAGATGTCAACTCATATGAGAGTCTTTGTTTCAGGGGTTGGTGGATAGAGTTACAGCTGGACAGCAGTCATTCAGAGAAGAAGAAATAATTTAAATAAACTTGTACTCACAATGCATCTCGAGTTAATGTAGGTGCCAGGCTTTTACAAAGAAGATGAATGCATGGTATAAAACAGATGATATGTTAGGTTAGGGTTAGGTCTTGATCCTTTCTAATGGTAGGGCTATTGTCATTCTGGTATTAAAGGGCTAGTGAGATAAACCAGTGCAATCTTCTTTCAAATAAATATCTAATCAAATCAAGGTGAGCAACGACAGCAGTAGGTTTTCTATTCTCTATACTTTCAGTGCAGCCTGTTTGCAGCATGTTTTTATTTTTCTAACAGGTGGTCTTCAAGAGGAGAATCCATGTTTCACTGGTCGTCATGGCTGTGATATCAGCGCTGTGTGCAGACCTGGTGAAGGCCTCCAGTTCAGATGTGAATGTACAACTGGTTTTGCCGGAGATGGACGCTACTGCCACGGTAACACATCCATAGCATGGTAACACCTGTACTGTTGAAATTCATGGAGTAAAATGCACCAAGTTTTTTTTGATAATAAATTAATAAATAATAATAATAATAATAATAATAATAATAATAATAATAATAATAATAATAATAAACCGTTAAATAAACAGTCAAAACATCCTGAAAAATACCATAAACTTGATCAAATCTTACACAAAATACCATAATCTTGAAGGTTTTTTCGTGCTCTTTCCATCTGCATAGGTTTGAAAGATGTCAGACCTATACTTTAGACTGAACAAAGGCAAATGTGTCACACTGTGCCCCCTACAAAGTGAAAAATTGACTGCAAATTTCATGTTCAAATGCAATTTGCCGAGCTCCTGTTGATTTTAGCCTGGGGGTGTCAGTGCGTGATTTTGAGGTCAATTTGGTCCAGATCGAATCTTGTGCAGCTGAGATATAAACACTTAAATATTCATGAAAAAACATTCGCCGCGGCCCCACAGACATACCCTTTGTTGAGGAGTCACCATTTTCTCTGGGAGTCATCATCAAGGTGTTCAGGTTTATGTCACCTTATTTGAGGTGAATATGATAAACGGGCTAAGAGTAGTGCATCAAAGTGTAAAGTAATCACTATTTCCTGCCACCACAAGGTGGCGCTATGACTGTGAATGAATATTACCATATGGATGTCATCAGAGTAGCACGCTGATCATACATGTAAAGTTTCAGGAAGATTGGACCATGGACCATGTTAGACAGCACTTCCTGTTTCATGGCAAATGTTTCAAAGTTTGGAGGGCCGCCACACCCTTTGACTTTTGAGAAACCTTTTGATAACGTTTCATCAGGAAGTACCCCCTAAGAGGAGTTCATCACAAGATTTTTACTGTTAACGCAAGATGGCAGACTTCCTGTTGGGTTTAGAGTATGGCTGTCACTGACTTTTTGTGTGTCCTGATGTGCTTCATATCCCTACCAAGTTTTGTAACTGTAGATAAAACCGTCCTGCAAGTTGGCCTTATACCCACTGTTTCCCATTTTCAAGGTGGCGCTGTTGAGTCATTTTGCCACACTCATGCACACTTCCCCCAAAATATCAAGTTTTTCACCAGTCCTAATGTGCCTGCCAATTTTCATGCGAATTGGAGCATGTTTAGTCCCTCAAAAATGCATTTCAAAAATCAGGAGAAAAAGAATAATAATTAAAGCTGCAAGCAGCATTGAACGGGCCCTCGCAGCCGGCGGCAAATCGCCCCGGATGCAGCCGACTGCCGCTGCTCATTACACGACACCACCCAAGTGCAGTGCGGGCCTTGTTTCTGTCATGCTGGCAGGACAGAAAGTAACTGCAGTCACTGCTTGAAATTGGAAATCAGGCATTGCTTGAAATTCAACTATGAGCTAAATCAAAGTCCCCTCTAGTCAACAATCAGCTCACACTGATGAAGAGCATACACATATGAAAGTAAAAAACAATGTCCCCTCATGTATTTCCACGCGCAAACGTCGTTATCTTTGTCCCCTGTAACCTGTGACTAGGGTTGCCAACCATCCCTTGAAAAACAGAATTGTCTCGTATTTAAAAACAAAGTTACGCGTCCCGTATTGACCTGAAAAGAGACGCACTTTGTCCCGTATTTCCATGAGAATCAAAAATAGTCGATTAAATGAAAGTAGAATCAATGAATGACAAGGCGTGTTTCATGAACATTTCTGGTAATCTTTTAGCCAGCCCTGCCCTGTTGTGACCAATGAGCTGCAGGCAGCAGCACACGCACACACGAGTTGATCATGTGGAATCTGCCTCATGTCGTTGGTCGAGGTGCTGTTGTTTCCACAAACTTTAAACACAGAAGAAGAAGAAAGAGAAGTGGTATAGGTGATGCTGACGACAGGGATTCAGATGTTTCTGATACAGCCGGTACAACTTCCAGAAGCAAACGTTTCTCCTCCAAGAAAAAAATTAAAAGGCTTCAAAAACACAGTTAAGATGGCAAAACGGCAACATGTGGCTAAAGAAAGACAATGATAATGTGTACGAGGCGCACTGCACTGCTTGCACCTGTTCTATAGACCATGGTGAACTGAGAAACAGGCTTCTTGTAGTGGGTGCATAAGAAACTTCAGAGAACAGAGGCAGATATGGCAAGTAAAGAAAAATATGATTTTGTTTTTTTTTGTTATCCGCTGTGATTATGGTTAATATGGGAAAGTGGATGAATGTCAACATTTTATGGCCACCGTTTGTTTAGTTTAATAAACAAGTGTAATTGAGAGATGAATACACAAAACAGATAAATAATACCCTCAAAAATAATACATAGATGAATAATAACCATATAAAAATTACAGTAGACACACTATACTGTATACACACAACCCTTGGCAACCCTAACCTGCATGCTTGCCGGCACACAACCACAGATAATCACTGATCATGGTTAACATACTGCATCAAAGCTGCTTGAATGTCAGTCCCCTCTGGGCTTCCACGCTGCCTGGGAGCTCATCCATGATCCCCCATGTTCCTCACCAATGTTGTGAAGTACACAGCTAGTCAGCGCCATTTTTTTGCACAACTCCACCTTACAGTCATTTCTCTTAAGGAGGCATCTCCATCATCCTTTCAATCTCCCAAAAGCCCTTTCCACAACAGATCGTGCACTGCTCAGCCTGTTGTTATATGTGTGCTGTTCAGGGGTCAGTCTGCCTGTGTCTGAAAATGGCTTCATGAGCCAGTTCTGCATTGGGTAGGCTGGGTCACCAATCAGAAAATGTCCAACTTCACAGCCAGAAATGGTCACTTTATGTTGTCCCAGTAGCTGTCCATCGCTTAAGATGTTCCATAACTGTGACTGACGAAGAACTCTAGCGTCATGCACACTTCCTAAAAAGCCAACACACATGTCCCAAAACAGTCCTTTACCGTCCACAACAGCTTGCAGAACAACTGAATGCCATCCTTTGCGGTTGTAGTCGTCCCTGGGATATTCTTCTGGTGCAATTATTGGCATGTGGCTGCCATCTATTGCACCCACACACTGTGGGACTCTCTATTGGTTTTTAAAAAATGTGGCCATTTCTGTGAGCTTTGTGGCATCAGGAGTAGTGATGTGTACAGGGAGAAGCACTCTGATGACTGCATTACAAAACTCCTGTACACAGTTGAACACAGTGCTCAGGTTGACTCCAAAAAGGTGGCCGATGGTCCTGTATTCGCTACCGGTAGCAAGCTTCCAGATGGCAATTCCAACCCGCTTTTGGACTGGGACACACAAGCGGTAATTCATGTCATTTTTCGCCAGGACGTCCTTGGTCTGATCTCAGAAGTATTCAATGACTCCCAGGACACACGGAAGTTTTGCACAAACTGCAGTGCACTGAAATCCGGTACTATTGTGTCCCACCAGTTGCGCGATAATGGCTGTGTCCAGGCAATCGGCAACCCCATCTATATAGATAAACATAAATATTATCATCAACTTAATGCGTTTTTGTAACTGCTTTGTAATCGATAGATGCGTAGTCAAAGCTAAGTAATCAAGCAAAGGCTATTACTAGCATGTTCATTGCTAAGAATCAAAACGTCTTTGATAATTACCAGTCTTCTCATACGCTGGCCCCGTTCCCTTTGTCTACGTTGAAGACGAGTGGCCAACGGTGGTATGTTTTGCCTCTGCAACTCAATGCAGTATTGCAAAGCCAAGAAAAGCCCTCGTACAAATATGATGATATCCTCCATTGTTGTTTTGTGTGGTTTCCATATGGCGCGGGCGCTTTTGGGTGAACGACTGCGTATGCAGTGACGCGGCCCCAACCTGGCTCCTGCCAATGGAAAAGCAAACCAGTTTTTAGGAGGACCGGCTCCTGAACCAATTGAACACTGGCTCTAGCACCAGCACAGAACTGTCACTATTCCTTGGTTGGTGGAAAAGGGGTATCAGAATCACTTTAGCATTATATGTTCAGGCATGAATGTCTTCTAAATTTCAGGTACTCCATATCAGACAGGATGTAGGCCACAATGGGGAACTACACAGCGAGCACAAGTAAAGCTGGTACCATGGCTATCAATGCAACTAGTGTTGTTTTAAAGGGGACATATTATGGAAAATCCACTTTTTAAAGTCTTTTATATGTATTGTTTGTTATTTGGCTTACCTCCAAGCCCACTGACTGTGAGATTTTAAAACCATCTCATTGTTGAAGAGAAATACCTGGGGTAAAATGAGCCGTTCTGGATTCTGATATATTGTGATGTAGACAGTCGAGCAGACAGCGTCTGACATGGTCTGACAGAGGCTGCATTAGCCAATCCCTCATGTGTATCCCACGTGGTCTCCCACAGCGTCGGAAGTGTTAAGCCACGACACGAGTGCAGCCAAAACTTGGTTTTAGGTTGTAAAAACCCACACATTTCGTTACACAGGCTGCCAGCCTCACAGCATAGTGGATTTGTCTCATTTTCGTTTACTCACATTTTGCTGGTTTCCTGGTTACAGCGACGGTGTCATTACATCAGTGCAGAGCAATAGAGGAGAGTGCCTTAAAGCGACAGGCACCTAATAACTGCCCGTTTGTAGTGGACCTGTCATCGAGGGTTTTTGAGACAGGCTAAAATACAGGATCAAAGCGGAGTTTGAGTACTTTATCCATCATTTTCTGCACAGATTTAACGATGACACTTTATTGAATGATTGTCCTGATAGATTATTTTATAGATAATCTAATAGATTAGTAAAGCTAATCACATTTCCATCAGCCTCAGGTGTAATTTGTGTTTAATGCGAATTGGAATGCTAACATGCTCCACAACGATGGTGATTACACCTGGTAGGTGGTAGGATTGAGCTCTTATACAGTACTGTAGCGCTGCTAGCATGGCTGTATACTCTTTTAAAGGAGGTTATGGTTTCACCTGCATTGGATTATTCTGTCAGCAACATTATGGAAAAGCTATTGAAAAGATCTCTGAATTTTTTGACAGGGATAAGGTGAAAAGAAACAAGTATATACAATTTTTGCAAGATCAGAGGTTGGTGTCCTGTTTAACAAAAACCTGAAAACCCCCTATTACTTATAATTAATTAATATTTGGGCCAATGGTTTCAACTAATGGCTTTCTTGCAACAGAAGAGCAACACTATGGCTGGATTATGTGATCTTGTGGAGATTTGTACTTTCTGGGATAATTGCAGTTTGCTTCACTTTAATTTCTTACTTTGAAATTCATTCGAATGTAGTCCTATTGCTTTGGACAGCTGTCTGCAGAATCTTTTGACACTTTACATTGTGGTAGTATAACTTGTACATTGAACTGCTGTGTTATTGACAGATATTGATGAATGTGAGCAGAATCCTCTGGTGTGTGGACCCAATGCTATGTGCAGTAATCAGCCTGGAACTTTCCGCTGTGAGTGCACAACCGGCTTTGTGTTCGCCAGCGATGGAAGGACCTGCATCGGTACGTTTTAACTGTGTGTGTATGTGTGGGTGGAGTGTGTGGTTCTTTGTGAGTGCGTGTTTGAAGAATCCCTTGTTTCACATACAAATGTTCCTGAAGCTGCCAACAGACATAAACAGTAAAGGTTTTGCACAACTGTAAATGGGGCTTGTTCCAGCACAGAAGTGAAAGTTTCAACTCACATTGCTCTTGTTGAACTCAGTCTTGAATGAGAGGGTGTAACTTCATAAAGACCTGGAACATAATCGCAGAATAAACCTGAAAGGATGGGTTGGGATGATGTGGATTAGAAGACTCTTTCACATGACTTGTATGTGAACACCTCAATATTCAGAACTGCATCCTGAAGAGCACAGGAAGTTACAGTCTTCATTCTCAGGAATTTTCAGAAATCGATGAAGACATGGACAAATTTGTTGATACCCGTACAATTATTTGAAACAATGCTTCAGTTCTCCTGAAAAGTAATTTAAATAACAGCAGTAGTATCATTTTTTTTTACCTGCCTATAGTGTGTGACAGACTGAACTGATGAAATTGTGAAAAGAAATGATTTGTTTATTTTACCAAGATATGGTAAAATACCCTGGACAGTTGTTTGTTGGCACCCCTGAAAAATATAAATCATTACATTCAAATCATGTTTCAAGCTAATTTTGTTATCTTTAAATATTATCACAGGTGTCTTGAATGTTTTATCAGCTATTCAGCCCATTTAAAGAGAAGAAATAATAGTCATCAAAATAACACCAGAATCAGCTCTCTAGGTAGGGTTGCCAACTCCCTGAAAAATAAATAAGGGACACCTCATTGGCATGGCTGGCCAACCCTACTGCCTTTACCCCTCCCGGTGAGGTGAAATAATTTTGCCTCTTTTTGTTTGTGTGAAGCGAATTTTAAAGTATTTGGCTCAAACCTGAATTCACGTAGATGCATGTTTTTGAGTGATTTGAATACATGAAAAACAAATTATCATTCAACAATTTATTTTTTGAGCAAAATAACATCTTTTTTTAAACAGAAAAATATCTTTCCTCAACAGAACTCTGTCCTGCTTAACTTAAAACCATATAAAACAGGGGTCCTCAACCCTGGTCCTCGAGAGTCGCAATGCTGCATGTTTTAGATGTGTCCCTCTTCCAACACACCACAAAGATTACCGTAAAGGTTCGTATAAAACACCCTGTCTTTAATTGATTCTACTGACATTTTACCGACTATTTTTGATTGTCACGGAAATACGGGACAAAGTGCGTCCCTTTTCAGGTCAATATGGGACGCGTGACTTTGTTTTTAAATACGGGACGATTCCGTTTTTCAAGGGACGGTTGGCAACCCTATCTCTAGGTCCTGTACTTTTAGAGATATGTGTGTTTTATTTTGCAAGGTATCGCTAATTAGCTTGAAGTTTGTTAGCGTGTATCTCCTTAATAAAGAGTCTTAGAGCAAAACTTTTCCCACTTCTGGCCATTATTCATGGGTCTCATTTATTCCCCAAAATTTGAAAAAAAAATCTGAGAGGTCAAGGGGAATTCTTGGTTGATTTGACCCTGTAGCCAACCTCCCAGGATGGGGCTGCAATAAGAAATATAACCACAGGTTGATCAGAAGGATGTGTGGATGGTAGACAAAGAGCCAAGAAAAACTCAAGAAAAAAATCCAAGCTGAATTCCAGTATGTCCCCTTTTAAACAATGGGCTTCCTGGAAGAAGACTCAATATTGAAAGAAAGCACAAAAATCAAGACAGGAATTTGCTAAAAGGCATATTGACAAGCTACAAGGTTTCTGGGAGAATGTCCTTTGGACTGGTTAAACAAAACTGTAGGTTTTTGGCAAGTCACATTTAAACCTCAGTCCCAACCAGCTGCACTCCCTTCTAGGGGCTGTGTACGTGCAAAAAAACACCAACAAAGTTACTGAACACGCAAGTGCATCTTGTGAAATTTGGAGCCTGTAGACCACGCATAACCATGTACAGAGCATGGTCAGCAAACTCCACTGTTTCCCATGAATTCCCATGTTTTGGAAAGGATGCAACTCTGTAGGTCTGATGTGCATTTTTTGCGAACGTATGAGCGTCACATTTTTGCCATGCAGTCCGCCCTCTCTAAACGTCATGAGTGCATGTGATGTGCACCTGCCACAAGACTGTTGGGCATCCGCTGTTCTACCTGTCATCTCACGTTGCCCCAGCAAGGCACACTTACACCGTCTCTTCACGAAGCCACTTCCTCTGCAACCTCCAGGACTCCCACAGACCTCAAAAAGCACAATTCCTATAATGGTGTATCCAGTTGGGACTGACGTTTTGAGGTTTGTGGAAGTTGTGGGGGTCACAGGGGTTAAAAAAAATAAAAAAAGTTGCCAATGGTTTTCTTTCTACAACCATAAAACAAAACAAAACACACCTCAGACCTGCAGATGCCATACAGCACAGATAATTTGTTGTTCATAGAGTTTATTGATCATGATGAACGTGCTCCGTACATGCTTATGGATGGTCTACAGGCGCAAAATTTCGCAAGATGCACTTGCGTGGTCTGTAAGTTTGTTGGCATTTTTGCATGTACAAAGCTCATAGAAGGGAGTGCTGCTGGTTGGGGCCCAGGCTTTACACTGGGAACCTTGAATCTGTGAAGGACACAATGAAAGCTCAAGACTATCAAGGCATTGTGGAAAGAAACATACTGCCCAGTGCCAGAAAGCTCAGCCTTAGTCACAAATTAATGGGTCTTTTAACAAGATAATGGCGCAAAACACAACTGACAGCATCAAGAGGGGCTGGAGAAAAACACTGGACTTATCTTAAGTGGCACTTGTTGAAGCCAATAATGTAATAACAGCCGATAACGTAACCGTCAGTATAAGGCCAAACACGGTTTTTTTTGCTGTAGCACCATCTATTGGCGCAGGTCCATGAATTTTTCACGTCTGCGGTCCGGGCATAAATCTGGACCAGGCTGGCTAGTTTTCAAGCAACCGCCTATTACAGTTTTACACACGGAAGAAGGAAAAAAAAAAGAAAAATCTAGCGCCTGCTGCTTGCATCGCGCCCTCCCAGCCCTCGCCGGCTTAGACCTCTAAGTATTCAGTTGAATCAAATATAAAAATAATGTCTGATTTGTGTTGTGGGCTTAACAATAATTTATGGCATTAACTTTTGTCAGTTACAAATTATTTCAGGAATAGTTGTGGATTCTCCTTTTTCATCCTGGAACCAGCTGCAGAGCAAACTGAATTTCAGGTTCCTTCAGTCACTGAATAGGTTTAAAGATATTTGAAAAGATTTGGATGGAGACACATCTGGCTGCAATATCATCACTGACTTTTCTTGCTCCTGTGTAACCTACAAAAATCAACACAGAGATGGAGCCAATACCCTTGAGATGCACATGTACCTTTTTTGTTTATAATTGCTGTGTGAATTGTGTGTGTGTTTCATTGTGTGCTTTTTTTGATTGAGCTGCCCACCAGGAGGGTTTTTTTTTTTTAATATTCATGGTTAAATAAATAATAAAAAGGACAGGTGATATCAGTCTAAAATCTTACATAGGTACTCAACTGGGTTGAGATCTGGTGACTACAGTTTGTTTGCATAGGATATGATTCCCATTATTTTCACACTTCTCCAACCTTTCTTTGAATTTTGTTCTCTGTGGATGGAGGCTTTTCTCTTTATTTGGATTCTGCTGGACATAGGACCCAAACAAAGAGAAAAAGATAATTCTATGATTTGATGGTTTATATCAATGTGGTTGAAAGTATGTCCCTAGGACAACAGCAGGAGCCTAGCCTGAACAATAAAAAACAGTCCCACAACAAGAGCATGCTGAAGCATGTAGCTATATGTTGGGTACCTTGGGTCGTTTTAGTCACTTTTCCATTACTAGATTACTTGCCTCGCTTCGGCTTGCCTTGGTTGCATTTCCATTACAGAGCATAGTCCCTCCTCTCTGTAGCTGGTTGCCAGAGGAGAAAGCTAATGAAGTAATCTTCAGAATTCTCCTGTTGTGGTGTCACAGAAAGCAGTTTGAAGATTGTTTCAGGTGAGAAATTGGTTGGTTTAACTTCAAATATATTTTTAATTTATTAAGTTACAGCCTGGTTAAAAACTTGCTCCAACGATTTCAGAGACATGTGCTCTCACCACAACCTCCATCAGCTATTCCACTGACCGGGAATCATGGGTTTTTTTTTCAGCTGACGTTTTTAAATATAATTTTAATGTTGCAATAAAGTAATGTTACTGTACATTAAACCAATCTATTTACTGCTTTTACCTACATTGTGGAAACTTGTTATTCTGAGTATAACCGTGCAGACTGTGTCGGCTTGGGGGTACAAATGTTTCACAGTGATGATGCAGTGACGATTCCGACCATAAGATTTTAGTCCCTGCTAGTACCTGGCCTGGTACTTTTTTGGAACAAGGCTCTTCTTGCCAGTCGAAATGTGCCACAAACCGAGTTGAGTCAATCGAGTAGGTACCATGCACTGGAAATGCGCCAATTGTGTTCACCCTCAGTTACAAAAAAAGTTGTTCAAAGGGCAATTTGTCAAACCTTCAGGGGTTGGGTTTGTCTAGCAAATGATGTCCTCCACTCATTATCTGCTTCTTCTTTGGTTTCGCTCTCACCTGTATTTTTGATTTTGTTAAACTTGGCGTGAAGCTCATTGTGTCTGTGCAGCAAGCAACCAACATGCTGTTTCTCTGCTCCTCTAGAGGACAACCGTCCTGTGGATCACTGCCAGAATGGAAGTCATGACTGTGATCTTCCTGAGAGAGCTCTGTGCAGCTACAGTGGAGGCTCAGCCTACATCTGCTCCTGTCGGCCGGGGTTTGCGGGTGACGGCCGGGTGTGTCAGGGTGAGTTCACAGAGTATGCTTTATCAGCTGTGTGTTGGTGGAGTCAGCAGACCTTGGGCTGAATGGAAGTGATGGCCAACCATCTGTTTTGACTTCAATATCCACAACATAGAGTCTTCGTTGCAGGCCACAGCAATGCTCTCTTTTGTGTATAAAGATACAAAATCAAACTCACGTCAGGTGAAACTTTTACCAAGCTTAGTAGTTATGCACATGTATGAACACACAAACATTCAAATGTGTATATGAGGAAGCACATGTCGTTCACAAAAGAACACAAAATTAGAGAACCTTAGCTGATGATTAGGACTTATTATGTAATGATTATGAGTTATCTCATATTTACTAGATTACTTATAATAATTTTCTCCAAATTCTTGAAAGGTAACTAAATTTTATTTTAGGAAAATACAACTTGCATTTACAAGAAACCTGAAAGGTTTTCTTATACTTTTCTGATAATTACAAGATCCAGATTTCATCATTTCAAACACTCATAAATACATTCCAGTTTCTGTTACTTTGAGCTTGTGTTTCAAATGTTGTAGATAGTATGATATAATGATGAGAAACAGAAATTTGATTGGAATTTTGTCAGAGATTTTTTAAAAATTACATCAACCACTGTATTTCAGAAAGTTGAAGAGTTCTGCTGTGATGTCAAAACATTTACTTTGTCTGCAGCTTTTATCAAGGTTGGTGAGAGTGAAGATAAAGGCTAAAACACTTATTCTAAAGGATTTGCAATCTGTTCAAGATATGTCACTGTCAACCTTGACATTACATTGGGGAATAAACTTTCTACAGGGAGAGCAGCAGAATGGCAGACAATAGATGGTGTATGTAGAGAGTAGACCAAAGGGCCTGCAGTAAAATTAGAACACAAACAAACATCATGACAGTGTTATTGTCGCTCATTCAGGATGGAAATGTCTAAATGCCTTTAATCAGCATCATTATAAAAGCTTTTTAACCTTTTTTAACCCTTTTGGTGCGGCTGTCGACCGTAATGGACAAATAGCCTAACTAGGCTCCAATGGTGTAGAATTGTGTATGGACATATCATGGACAGAGGTCCATGTGCTTGTGTTTATTTATATATGCAAATTTACCCTAATGAAAGCAGCTTCCATGAAACTTAGCAGCGATATTCTTGCTCGTGAAAAATCGTTTAGCAAATCCTTTTGGCATAATGATGTGTGTCAGCCTGGTTAGCTCAGTTGGTAGAGCATGAGTATCTAAATCAGGGGTCCCCAACCTTTTTTGCACCATGGACCTGTTTAATGTAAGCATTATTTTCGCGGCCCAGCCTTCAAGATGTGGCAGATAAATACAGCAAAAATAAAATAACACAACCAGCATAAAAATGAAACCTCTAACACCAAGCGTATCCATGGCGACACAGAGTGACTAGTGTAAGCCAACTTACTGTAATTCCTCGGCCATTTGCACAGTGATGTGATTCCAGCTGATTCTGAAAGCCGACAAGTGGAGCGTTTCGTGTATATTACATATATTACGGCAGTAATGCAGGGGAATGGAATCATGCCGTGATGTGCAGTGTTTCATACATATTACCTACATTACGGTAGTGTATGGAAGCTCCGCTTGTTGGCTTTCACAATCAGTTGGAATCACGTTGCTAGCACAAATGGCCGAGGAATTATGGTGATTTGATTGACACGTCACTTTTTGTCAGCAGCTAAATGTTCGGGGTAAAAGGGTTAAGTTGTCCTTTTCCCCTTTGCAAAGAAGCTCTCCATAGATGTTTGTTTTTTTTTACTCATTTTCACTAGTTTGCGGGCTTTTTTTTTTGGCGTAATGTATCTGATACACTGTATCATGTTACCAAGAGGCACAGGCAAAAGTTAAGTAGGAGAAAATCCGGTCATTTTTCAAAATAAAACATCTTTCAGACTCTAATAGTCAATACAACGGATATTATATAAATTATTTATTCTTTCTGTGTGGCCCGGTAACAAATGCCTCATGGACTGGTACCGATCCACAGTCTGGTTTATATACCTAAATTATAGGTCGTGATGGTGCTAATATTTTATCTTTAAATTAAATAATTAACTCTGTTGAATATATTCTTTGTTTTGACACTTGTCATAATTTTTTCTAGCTGGGTAAGCTTCCATGATGTAAGATAGATGTCTGACTGGGAACTTTTCATGTAAATAATAATTGGCATTGTTGTTCTTGATACTCATATTTTTCTGTAGATTTATCAACAAATGTACTTCCATTTTGAGTATTTGCGTGTGATTAATAAATACTGAAAATTTCATGGAGTAATCTTTATTAATGATAATTTGGCTTTTTGAATATTGATATACAATATTTGAAGTAAATTCTGAAAAATATTCAGCACTGTACATACTTATTTAAAACAGTATTCAGTGCCAAAAGGGTTAAAGGAGTTTTATATGTCAACTCGTAGAGTTCCAGAAGTTCTCTGACAGAACCTGGAGAATCTTTTTTTTCAATCTGTAATATACTGCAAGTCGACTCCATGGGCCCCAGGGGACACACAGGAAATGCAGATCCCTGCCTTATAGCTGTGTAGCTCTTCTTTACATATACAGAACCACGAAAAAGTCTCAGCCACTACAAGCACAGTGAGGATGTTTTGAAAAATAATGTGGTAAGAAGGAAGTTTGTTCCAACTGTCATTGAGAACTTGCCACAGTTCTTCTGTTGATTCAGTCTGTCTCAATGCCCTCGTTTCCTCATGTGTTCAAGACTGAGATCGAGCACTCTGCAGGGTCCAGTCCTGCTGTTGCAGGACCTCTTGTTCTTCTGATTGCCGAAGATAGTTCTCTAGTTGCTGTAGTAGAATAAGTTTTTAAAATGTAATTTTTTTTTCTGCCTTTCATTGGCTCAGCTCTGGAGAGTCTGTAACCTGAAAATTGTTCAAACAACAGGACAGGGAGGTGACACTTTGTCTGGTTATAATGTAGAAGACTAATCTGTTAGCTTTGTTTTGTCGTCTTTTAAGATGGCTGCTGGCCGTGTTGTCTACCTGTTCTTGTCTGATCATCTCTCTAAGCTAATGTCTCCTTTATTTGTCCCCGTCCACATCAGAACTAACAGGTTTGGATATTACTTTCATTCACCAAGTACCTCATGAAAGATCCACCATGCTGCCAAAGTCGTTTTGTGGCAAAATTAGCTAATATTTGTCAGCTTGCCTGGATTTGTATGCGGAGTCCATCTGATCACTCTCGAGGATTATCGGGTTCCTGACTACCAAAGATACTGATGCCAGTCAAACAACGCGCCTATACCACATGTTCCTGGTCTGTTCCACGGATTGCTTCATAATTCTAACCGCTGTTACAGCTGGCTCCATGGGTGGTTAGCCCTCTAACTTCCTGACAGGTCAGCTCGGCTGCTCCACAGCTCCTACATGACTGATTCCTTGACTAACTAGCATTGTTAATGTTAGCTGCCCTGGCTCTGATTTGTCACAGGAAATACTTTCTGTCGGACTGTATTTCTCTTCCTATGGATTCAGGACTTCTTGTTCCCACTGCTGTGTGTTTACAACCCCACTCAACTGTTTGAGGACCCCCAAGGACCCCTGATACTGTTGAGACTGCCATAGCGCCTAAGTTCTTTAGTAAAACCTTCTATAGATTTTGGTGTGCTGTCTATTGCTATACTCAAGCCTACCTTCGCTCTGATGCAAGCACAGAGCCAGGCCTTCAGGCCAGCCAGCAGGCTTTCATCTGGGAGTACTGTGTCCCACAGTGACAGTACACTGGATTTCACGCTACAGTCCAGAGACGTCTCATCCTACAGTACGGTTTCTCAATTCCGGTCCTCGGGGACCATTATCCCGCATGTTTTAGATGTTTCCCTCTTCCAACACACCTGATTCAAATGACCAGGATCATTAGCAGGCTTCTGTAGAGCTTGATGGTGAGCTGGTCATTTGAATCAGGTGTTGGAGGAGGGACACATCTAAAACATGCAGGATAGTAGTCCCCGAGGACCAGAATTGAGAAACCCTGTCCTACAGGATCACTAAAGTTGTCGGACTTCATACCATTCAGGTAGCTCATCTCACACCATTTTACTCTATTGTGCTGGTGCAGCATTTGTTTGACTGTGGGAGTGTTGAGGGACGGCAGTGGCTCAGTGGTAGAGCAGTTGTCTACCAATCGAAGGGTCGGTGGTTCGATTCCTGCTCCTCCCAGTTGCTGTTGGTGTGTCCTTGGGCAAGACACTTTACCCACCTTTGCCTTGTATGAATGTTGAATGAACGGTTTGGTGGTGGTCTGAGTAGAGGTAAGATCTTAAGCCCAAGCCCGAGTCCGAGCCCGACCTGAATTTCAGGCCGGGTCGGGCCTAAAATGTCAATCATTACGTTCGGGTCGGGTTGGGCCGGGCTTCTCTCTTGCTGACTTTTTTTTTTAATAAATATATGTTTATAAAAATGTATACTAAAACGATGTGTGGATACTAAACTAAGGAATACTTGGATAAAACAGAGAAGGCGCTGTAAGGTAATTGCTATTTAACTACTAAACAGGAGCCGCAGAGCCAGAGCATGCTCTGCGCACGTGAACGCCGCCCTCTTAATAATCTTCCCTTCCGCAAGTCTGCATCTATTTTGACCTGGTATCCCCGATCTGGAGCAGCAAGAAGTCAAGGATAAACTAAAGACAGGGGAACTGAAAAGGCAAACACGCACCGGTAAGAGTGAGGTGTGGAAAAGCTTCAAACTCTCCCTCTCTTAAAGTGCCGCGCTAGATTCTTAAGGACGTACTGCTGCTGTCGTTTATGGCCCAATTTTCAACTCGTCAAGATGACGGACGGCCTTAAATTTTTCCCGTCAACTCTTAAAAAAAATCTGTCAATGATGGAAAATTGTTGGTTAATGTAACCTCTGCAGACACAGAAATATAAAAGATGTAAATGTTTATACAGTCTTGTTTAACTTAGATTTCGTTACAAAAGACAGGCTTTAATTTGTTATCATAAATCACCCCTCCTCTTCCCGAGTCCTCACAAATAAAATATGAAATTTTGGGTTTGCCTCGGGCTCGGGCCTGCAAATCAAGTTAATTGGTCGGGCGCGGGCTGGGTCAGGCTTTAATACCCGCGGGCCTGGGTCGGGTCGGGCTGGATTTTTTAGGCCCGATCTTACCTCTAGGTCGGAGGGGCCGTATGCGCAAACTGGCAGCCACGCCTCCGTCAGTCTGCCCCAGGGCAGCTGTGGTTATCATAGCTTACCACCACAGGTATGAATGAATAAAGGTCTCTGTAGAGAGCTCTGAGTGTCTAGAAAAGCGCTGTATAAATCCAACCATTATTATTATTATTCACCGTCATCACTACACACTGTCACATCCTTGGTAAAAGATAAACAACGGTATTGTTTTGGCGTTATTCTGATACATATGTTAATCACTTAACTTAATCATGTCAGAGTGGGAACTAGGATAAGCACTTAAGGACTTAAGCCGGGATATTCCCATTATCCTAGCTGAATTTAACCCTGACTCGGTTGCACAAACGCAGGCTAGGTTTATCCTGGCCAAGTTACCATAGTGATTTATCCTTTGCGGTTAGTCTGCTCCAGACCAGGCTAACAACCAGGCTAATATTAATCCTGGTGATTCATTGGTTACTTTGACTGTCAGTCATGTGAGACATTAACCCTTACGATTGAGAATAGTTGGTCAGTGCTCTCATTTCCCGGGACTGTGGATTGCATAAAAGAATTTCAGCATGTTAAGGGTTGCTGTGTTTTACCACATTTCCATGGTCTTCAAAAATATATCGATCATTTAATTATCCTGCATTTAAATATTACATGTTGTAGTTTGTCAATTACCGTATTTTCTGCACTATAAGCTCCACCTAAAAGCCTTTAATTTTCTCAAAAACCCAACAGTGCGCCTTATAATCCAATGCACCTTATATATGGATCAATATTGGTTAATTATGGCTGCCGTAGTCAGGGGGGGTATATTGTGATTGCACT
>OOFC01046835.1:0-11365 GCA_900323345.1 Pseudochromis fuscus
GTTGTGTGTCGGTGTGTGTGTCTGTGTGTGTGTGTGTGGTTGTGTGTCGGTGTTTGTGGTTGTGGGTGTGTGTGTGTGTGTGTGTGTGGGTGTGTGTGTGTGTGTGTGTGTGGGGGTGTGTGTGTGTGTGTGTGTGTGTGTGTGGGTGTGTGTGGGTGTGTGTGGGTGTGTGTGTGTGTGTGTGTGTGTGTGTGTGTGTGTGTGTGTGTGTGTGTGTGAGACTAGCTCAGTCAGACCAGGTGTGTGTGTGTATGTGTGTGTGTGCTCCTCGGCTCTGGGTTCGAGCTTCCTGCTCCTGTTGTTTATCCAACGTGGATGTGCTGATGGCAGCTCCACGTCTGTTCACCACCTGTTGGTCTGAGGCTGAGTGTTTGAATCATCTGTCAGGTTTGTGGTAAATCCTGTTTTTGTAATAATTGGCTTCAGGACAGGGATGAGTGTGAGACAAGTCCTGCAGTTGCAGTAAAATAACAAAGCTGTGGATATGATGAGGGCACTGACAATCCTGCAAGCTTCAAACTGTTGTCATTGGTGTTTGATCTAAGATGTGGAGGTCTGGTTTATCTTCTCAAACAAATCAAAACAACCGATTCAGCCGACAGCTCAGAGCAGATATGAAACTTTAGGTCGTGCTCGGAGCTGGAGTCGATCTCCAGGAGGCTGAGTTTCTGGTTACCCGGCCCGCCGCCGCTCCAGGATAAGTGGCTTGGAAATCTCATCTTCTTCCTTTGCAGTCCATCAGATCACCTTTCTAAACAGTCATTTTCAAACATCAGATAGCAGCCCCTCACCAGAGCGCGTCCTCCTTCACCTCCTGGAGAACCGGCCGAATTTGAATCTCAAATTGGATGCAAATGATCCTGGAAAAATACAAATCAGATAAGAAACCATTCAGTCAATCAGCGAGGGGACAGAGGAGTTTTACAATACACACACACACACACACACACAATGGTAAACTCCGGACAGTGTGTGAACCACAGCTGCTGCAGAGGAGGATGGCTCAGCGGGCCTGTGGAGAGCTTTCTAATGAATCCAACATGGAAGAATTAGGGTTGACTGAGTGTGTGAGATCCAATCAAAGGCAGGCTGAAGCAGGCAGCTGCACGGGCTCCTCATTAACCGCTCGCCACTTTCCTCGTCTCCTTCTGCTTGGCCCAAGACGGGGACGAGGCTGCTCAGCGGTGATGATTAGACCCTCCACTAAACCTGAAACAATTACCAGACACAGACCCACAGCCTGCACCAGGACTGCTGCCTCACACTGTGGATCTCTCCTCCTGTAATTTGCTCTCTCCTTCACCACTTGTCACACTCTCACTTGTATAAATTTTCAGTGCAGCGAGCCGTAAGTCCTGCAGAGACGACAGCCTTCGTGTCAGCAGGTCAAAACAATCGTAAAGTGAAACTAAAAATATGAAAGTGAAGAGAACTGAATAACACTGATGTTCCCACTTTCCCTTGTATCTCGTTCACCTTCGTGTTCCTCCAGATGTTTTGTTTTCCTCTCAGTCCTGATGATCTTCTCCATCTCCTCCTGCAGAACGACTCGTGGAGCGAGCTGTACTCCTTCGCTCTCTTTAAGGCCATGAGCCACATGCTGTGCATTGGATATGGACGACAGGCTCCAGAGAGCATGTCGGACATCTGGCTGACCATGCTCAGTATGATCGTAGGAGCCACCTGCTACGCTATGTTCATCGGTCACGCCACTGCGCTCATCCAGTCTCTGGACTCGTCTAGACGGCAATACCAGGAAAAGGTAAGGACCTGGTTCAGTGTCCTCCCTCTGAGCACATTAAAGATGATCTTATAGATGTGTGTGATGGGAGGAGGGTCGCTCCTTTAGCTTTAGTGCACTGCAGCATCTTTCAGGAGGATGTTCACAAACTCCAAGTCTAACCCTGAAGTCTGAGTTACTCCGAGATGGGAGGAGTTTGAGTGCGTTAAGTGCGTCCGTGAAAGCCATCATCAGTGGAGCTCTGATACGATGAGTCGCCATGGCAACTGGTCAAAACAAACAGCAGTTGGAGGCATTAATGCTGCTTTACGGTCAGTAGGAGACATTTTGTAAGTGCCAGTATAGTTAATGTACTTTTATTTTGAATGTGTTGGCACTTCCTGTGGAACCGGGATTTTGTTGTGAAAGGGTATGGATGAATGGGACAAACGGAAATTGACGACCAAGGTGCACGTGCAGCGGTAGAGAAAGTAAATAAGAAACGGGAGAGAAAAGGTGAAAGGAGATTGACGGAGAGAGCAAAATAAAGGTTTAGCGGTGGGTGAAAGTGGGAGCAAGGTATGTTTGTCACACTCATACATAGATGACAATGTATAAATGTTAGTAGCTTTTGTGAAAGTGCAGAGAAATTAGCTAAATTTGGCCACACAGAAGGGGTTAAGCTAATCAATTTTGTTTTGTCTTTTGTTGTATTTTTCTACCCAGCTCTTACGTTGGTTTAGTTGGCGACTTACAATAAAATAAACAAACTAAAAAGCCACTAGATCATCAGTCACGACCTCTTATTTCGACCCGAAGCTTCAAAACTGAGTAAACTGAGTTTGTCAGTGCATTAAGTTTGAATGCAGCAGTCTGGATATTTCACTTTAATTTCTTGTAGTACTTCAGGTGAAAATGTGGTTCAAGTATTTGAAACCACACGGGAACAAAACACTTAAAGCAAATAAAATATGAAAAAAGATCAGGAAATATGAATGTGTTGATAGTGTTATAAGGAAAACTCCTGCTGGTAAAAAAACAACAAGAAGCAGTTTGCTCTGACTTGAAAGAAAGTCAGCGAAGATGTTGTTTAGATAAATGTGTGACAATGGGGATCAGGGGGTTGGCTCTCTCCTTGGAATAATCATAATATTATGAAGCTTTGACCTGAGTATGTAAAGTGCCATGATGTGATGTTATTCAGATTTTTCACGAAAGTAACATCAGGGGATGAGAAAACATCTAATCTGAGACTCGAAATTCTTTCCTGACTTCACAAACTACACAAACTAATTAATAACTTCAACATCGATGGGATTGACACAGAAATAAAACCCTGTGGCTGCTTCAGGCTCAGCAGGAGGGAGGAGACACAAAGTAACTCCAGGAAGCAGGTTAGGTTGACTCTGTTACCACGGTAACCGACTCCGAGTTGAAGTTCACTCTCTTCCTGGATCAAACCCCAGCTCACTGCGTTTATTATTATTATTAGTCTTTATTAAGGACGCAGGAGTACACACAAGATCCATAGATATTTAAAAGAAATGAAAACGGTATTATTAAAAAAAAAACATTATTTACACATAGTTCCTGTTCATTACATATATGTGAGAACGTTTGTTTCCCAGCCTCTATTTTCTAATATATTTTCACACTTTTAAGCAACAGCAGTTTTCAATCATAAAGGTTTGATCAACCTGTTGCACATCTGCCCAACGACAACGTGCACATGGGAAGATTCAGCCACTAGAGGGTGAACACAGTAATTTCCTGGTAGAGACCAAAAACAGACTCCAGATGATGCCACTCAGCATCGTTTAGGTAACTGTTCATTATATCAGCTTTGTCATAATCTTACTTACTAAAATAATCTGTGCAATGCTGAAAGAACCCATTAAAGTATTCAGAGTATTTAAACCTTTTATGTAATGTCTTTTTGAAAACACTGTCACTCAGAATAATCCCGGCTATTTGTAGTTCTCTTTACAACGATTTCTGAATTATGAAGAAGTAATAATAATAAAAAACACTGGACTCTGTTTTGGGGGATTATCCCAAATTACTGGATTACGAGTTGCTGTTGATGTTTTTGTTAATTACATTTTTCACAGGTGTCGGCAGCATTAACAAAATGTGACAACAAAATTCTCTGTGAGTGATTTGATAAAAGTATCTTATACATCTGAGTGAGCTGAGTGACGTGCAGCTCGTCATTTTGTTTCCTTCTAAAAACGAAACATAAAGAACAAAGATGGATATATTTACATATGCCAGTCTATCTTTAGATGACTGGTGACATCGATCAGGTGGTTGGTACAGGATTATCTTACCTGTACCCAGATGGCCCCGCCGTCTCTCTGATGCCAGGAAGAGATTTAATCTGCATAAGTTTGTTCTTTACACCAACGCAGGTAAAGTTTATCACTTTTGATACGAACCCAGAGGCAGCGCTCATTTGATTCCCAGACACTTTGATAGGAGCAGCATCTGTTCTGTTCGTTCGATATTCACGGCTGCAGCTCGCTGGGCCTTGGCCCGTCTGTCGTCTCTGTGCAAAGGCAGATCAAAGCTCTCGGTGTCTTCGGGCCAGGGAGGGGAGCGTGCTCCTGCGCCATGAAGCCACGGTGTCATGGGCGCTCTGCGTCTTGTTAGCTCCCTCAGATCCTGGGTGATGTGAAGATGCCTCATGCTATCTGTCCTGTATCACGTCACAGCGGTCGGCCTGGTCTCATTGTTCAGTTGAAGCTTCTGGACAATGTTCAGAGCAAAGAGGTGATTGGATTTTCTCTCTTTCTGAGACGTTAGCAGCATCGAGCCTTAGTCCTGAGCAGGCAATGTAAATGCAATGGGAACAATAATAATAATGATAATGGTTTGGATTTATATGCTGCTTTTCTCTGGAAGTCCGGACTCAAAGCGCTCACACAGACCATTATTCATTCACAGCCATTCATACCGCTGGCGGTAAGCTAAGCTAGCCACAGCTGCCCTGGGGCAGACTGACGGAGGCGTGGCTGCTAATTTGCGCCTACGGCCCCTCCGACCACCAACAACCCATTCATCCAACATTCACGCAGGGCAAGGTGGGGAAAGTGTCTTGCCCAAGGACACACCGACAATGACTGGGAGGAGTGGGAATCAAACCACCGACCCTTCGGTTGGTAGATGGCCGTTCTACCTCCACTATTTACTATTCTTTTATTATTATTCTTACAGACATGAACTTACAGTCTTGCAGCTTTGAAAAAAAAAAATCTAAAATGTGCAACTTTTCTAAGCAGTTCGTCACACGCTGTTTATTTTGAAGAGGAGTTTGGCAACTGAATGTGGCCATGTTGGTTGTTTTCCATGTGAGGAGGCGGGGCTGACCATAGACATATACACTAGACGCCTCACCGACTGGATGGGACATACGTCAGTGTGTCCGCCATCTTACCAGGGTCATTTGTGGAGACTTCAGCATTGATGCTGCATCACTGCTCCGACTGAGGAAAATATGTTTTTGTTGTGGTTGTGTTTAACAATTTTTTTAATTTTTTTTTTTATTTTAATGAACTATAAATGAATGCAATGATTCTTCACAGTCACGTAAATGTATATTTTCGTGGTTTTCTTCAGAAAACACATTTCTGTCACATTGACTTGTACAGGTCGACAGGGCAGACTTGACCCTCACAATATGGCCGCCGCTCTGACGCATCGAAGCAGTGGGCGGCGTCTAGTGTGTATGTCTATGGGGTTGACCCTTGACCCTGAGGCCACTGCCTGAGGTGTATGAGACTCAGTTTCAGCACTGCTCTCATTGAAAAGCAGAACTGTCAATCAAACTAACCCCGCCCCTAAATCTTCCTCTTTTAAAGCCTAATATCTGCTTAATGACGACCACCACTAATGAGATGAATTAAATTTAACAATGACATCAGAATGATTTGTGGAAAAAAATGTATCGACTGAATATTTCAGGATTGAAAATGAGCATTTTTGAATTAAGGTCAATTGGAGGCAGCATCTAGTGGCCATCTGGAGTATTGCACTTCAGCATTGGCCCTGGTTGTTTTGTACATTTCTATAAACAGTCTATAGATCAAACCACGCCCTCTTTGGAGCTCTGTAGCTCTGAAATACTTCGAAGTACAAACATCATTCAAACTTTAAACTGCTCCCAAAGACTTGGACTTATTCAGGATGAATCTGTGTTTTGATATCTCTTCGGCTTTAGACACAATCTCAGTTTTCATTCCTTCAAGAGTTTCTGAGTTTATAACGAGTGTCTATTGCAAGGAGCTCGCCAGCAAGAGAAAATTTCTTCTTCTTTGTTTTTATTGGCGTTGCATTGACTTCAGAGATAATCAGCTTGCTTTATTTTGTGGGTCATGACATCAGAGAGCCTCCATGAAGATGTTGAGTTGATACCAGTCCGACTGTGTCAGCATGTGTGCAGTGGGGAGTAGCTGCAGCATCTATAACAACAGAGCTTCATGTATAATTGCATATGTGGGATATACACAACGTGGCCTGAATTTCACCTCAGTGATGTTGGTCAAACATGAACCAGACTTTAAAGATCTGGACTGAAGCCTCTGGATCATCTGTGGAGACCAGATAAGTATTTTCTACATGTTGGGTCAGTGACCTCAGATCTGTAGACCGCCCCACTCAAAGAAACAAATCGCTAATTCAGCACCATGTTTTAAAGCAATGTCTCAAAATACACTCTCCTCGTCTGGCTTTTATGTAATTGCCTTTTGATCTCGCCAACTTTTAACCTTGTGGTGCTTCTCTGTGCATTTAAAAAAATCTAATTTCATTTTCTAAAATTACTTTTCTTTTGATCATGTTTTTTCCTTCTTTATTAATTTGCCCTTTATTATTTTGTTCTCGCCTTTCTGCTGCTCTGTGATGAATTTGTTTTGGTCAAAGTGCTATTTTCAGAGTTTCTCATGTTCGCTGTCCTTATTACCTCTGCAGAGGAGGGTTTGCTATTGATTCTGCCTGTGTTTCTTCTTTGTCTGTTTGTTTGCGGGCACATCGTAAAAAAAAAAAAAAGCAGATTTAATTGGTTTGCTCCACTTTTTGCCTGGTATCACCTGATCCTTAAAGCGTGGAGGAATATTTTCCTCGGATCGATCTGCAAACTCCCATTTCTGGCCTTCTTTAAATCCTCAGCTTCCAGGTGGGCTTTTTAACATCATGAATCTAAAGGAGGTCTTCTCACAGATCAAAGTCCTACTTCTAACAGAGGAGCTGCTGACATCATTACTGGAGTCTGTTTAGTGTCAGTTAGCTTCACTCTGTCAGTGCAGTGACGTCTGTCTTCCTCCTTATTCTTCCATGATGCACAGCAGTGAAATAACCTGCAAGTCGGGTCCAAGTCGTCCCGTCTCGTCCGTCTCTGTTTGTTCCTCGTTAACCTCTGAAGTTGTCATGATGTGTGTTTTTAGTTTGTTTTTCCTGGGTTCTTGTATTTAGTTGTGATTTGTTTTCTTGTGATTGTTTTCTGTTTTGTCGTGTACTTTTAGTTTGGAGTTTCACGTTTTGGGTTTTCAGTGTTTGCTGTGACATCACTTCCTGTTTTATTTTGAGTTCTCGTCTCTTGTGTTCTTGTTTCCTGTTGTTCACACCTGCGTTGATTGTCTCGTCTGCACAGCCTTCCCTGATTGTCCTCTCCACCTGTGTTCAATTTACCCTCGTTACCCCAGTGTATTTAACCTCCTGTTAAATACACCTCCTCCTTGTCCTGTGCCAGTTCGTTGTCTTGGGTCTCCTGTGTCTTAGTGTCCCCAGTGTCTTCGTTCTCGCGTTCTTTTCTCCAGTGTTTTCCCAGTGTCCCCTCTTGTTGTTTTTCTCCCAGGTTTCGGTTTTTGTTTTGGGTTTTTGTAGTTTTGAGTTTTCTTCTAGTAGTTATGGTTTTTTCTAGTGTTTGATCTCTTGGTTTGGTTTTGCTTTTTCCCTGCCGTGTTTTGGTGCAGCACTTTTTGTTCTCTTCCTTTTATTAAAGATCTTTTATTTTTCTCAAGATCTGCATTTTTGGGTCCTGCTTCCTCCAACATATCCCTGACAGAAGTGAAGTGTGCTGCAGCCCCGTCGTCAGATAACAGACTGGAGACAGAGCTACGAGCTCGGAGCTCGCCTCACTGACAAAACAGATCCTTTGTATAAGATCGTCTAAATGCTAACGACGACGTGGACTTGTATTGACACAACACAGAGCAAACAGTTAGCATCGCGCTCTGTGTTGAGACAGAAATGTCATAATAGCTCCGGCGCTAAGCGTCTTGCACAGACCCCGCTGACCAAAGAGAGATGTGGACTCTGGCTGTTTACTGTGGAGTTGAGTTTAAACTAAACAGCATTGTTCTGCTTTATCAGGATTGACATATGTTGTTTGGTTATTGGCGTCTGTGGACACGAGTATAAATAGAGACGCAGTAACTGTGAGATAAGAGAGCGATGCTGCGTGTTAATTGGAAACAATAGTGAGCAGCATTTCACAAACTTTGTTTTGTGTTTATTTCTGTTGCATTAACTCAACAACACCATCATGTTCAGGTCCGACAAGTAAAACAAATGCAGAAGTGACAAAAAGTGCAATAGTCTAAGTGTCCACTAGAGACTGGCGTGACGTTTAGCATTTATCTGTACTGTATCTGTATAAGTACTTTTCATGCACTGTCTCGCAATGTGGTGAAGTTATGACCACAGAACATATATATGAAGCTTGACGGAGCAAAAATGAGGCAAATGTTGAAGTTTTAAAAGTGCAATATTCTAAGTGGCCACTAGAGGCTGACTCCAAAAAACTACTTCCCTCAATTCAAAAATTCTCTTTTTTTAATCCTGAAATACTCTTAATAACACTTAATAACAAAAACAAGTCATTCTCTTGTCATTAGCTAAAGTCAACTCTTCTTCTCAGAGATCTGGTGGGAGGAGTTAGGGGCGGGGTTAGTCTGATTGACAGGTGGTCCATCTGAAAACCACTCCATCACTAGGTGGATATTAAGATTTAGGGGCGGGGGGCTAGTGTGAACTCCAATCTCAAACACATTGGGCAGTGACCTCAGGTTTAAGGGTCAGACCCGCCTCCTCACTCCTCCCTTCATATCCAAATATGGTCAATTCTGGTTCCAAAACATCAACATGCCAACATTTACATACCAAACTCCTGTCTTCAAAATGTGTGTCCACAAACCAAACCGGTGATGTCACATCATCCTTGGTTTACAGCTGCGTCGAGTTAGCTAGTCTGTTAGCTTGTTAGCAACCTCACTGAAAACCTATGAACTGATATTGATGAACTTTCTTTGAGTGATAGATTATTCTCCAGGGAACAAAGGGTTGATTTTTAATGAGAAGACGAGATCCCAGCAAATCCCTGTCTCTTCTAATGGGCAGATTAAAATCATAACTTTGTATCATCTTAATGGATTTTGTTGAAAATCCACACACACCTGCAGGATGATAATGTCGACACTCTGAGGCAGTTTAGTGGAGATCAGATATCGTTTGTGGAAACAGTTGATCAAAAACAGATGCACATGTGTATGCTTCTTTAAGTGTTTCCTGACCCTCTGTAGATATAAGTGAAAGTCATAAATTAGTCACATGTACATGGATTGTGCTGCAGATTATTTTCCTGCAGCCACAGGGACATATCGTACATATCCCTCCTTCTCCATGATGTAGATGATTCCTCTCCAGAAACAAAGAATCCAGAGGTTGAGTGACGTGAAGTTGGGGTTGAAGATTTGAAAGTTTCTTCATAAACTTGCAGTAAAAATGAGCTGCAGTCTGTTGTTCCTTTGCTCCTTTCACACTGAGGTGACTGGAGCCTTCATGTTTCTCCACAACCCTCTTCCTATCTTCATCCCTGCAGCCCTCCCCCGTCTTCATCTGTCCATTCGTCCTTGACTGTTGGGCAATACACCATCTGCCAGCGGACGCCGTGCACGGGCAGAGGGCATTAGCAATTATGTAACTGCACTTCTCCTCCTCCCCTCCATCACTTCCAACCCCCCAAGAGAAATGGAGCAGTGTGTCCAAACAGTTGTGAGAGCCGGGAGCTGTGACCCCTCGGGGCCTCCGGTGATGAACACCGGTGCACTCGGCCTCGATGCATCACACTGGAGAAAGAGCCTCCTTCATATCCCGCTTCAGTGGGGCGCTGGCGTTCTCACAGATTAATGACATCATCTGAAGTTGCACCAAAAAATAGTTTGTCGATTTTTTTTTTCCTTTTAAATTGAAATGATTTTGCAGTTGGAATAAAATCCACGTATCATTCTTAGTGATTCTGTTACTTTAAAGTTGTAAACCTTCAAATTACTGACTTAGTGGCTTTGAAGAGATTTAGTAATGAGCCTCTATAAAGTTAGGACGCTCATAAAAGTTGGATTTTTGTCATAATTGATGCAGCTGTGGCTGAGAAATCTTTACTTCCAAGCTTGGGATTCAAACACACTTTGCTACAGTTCCCTTCACTGTAAAGAGTCTTTTGTTACATTCTTTCAAACCACAGTCCAGACTCTGAACACAGGCTTTTCTTCATGATTTAAAACCTCTGAGAATAAATCAAGTACGTAACCCTGATGATGTCATAACAATGTCAACTCAATGTGGGTAAAAATCTGTGGAGTGTTCCTTTAAAATGCTTAAAAATTCTTGATTGTTTGGTTTAAATGTAACAAAGAAATCAATGTTTTTGTGTCTAATATTGTGTCTAATATTAGAAATAAAGTGAGATCAGGCCTCTCACCTCTTCATATAACACACACACACACACACACACACACACACACACACAAGGCATGTTACATCCTGAGCCATGACGCTCTGTGACACGACCCATTAATAAAGGGGCCAATTCAATTTCTCCTTCCCCTGTGTGGCAGTGTACAGTGACAGCCATGCATCATGCTCACAAACCTCCAACTAGAAGCTTTATGTCCCATAAAAAACCCTCTGTGCTGATACCCGATACCTCCTCAGGCTGAGGGGACCATGTTTGATTTGATATAAATGTAATGCATTCGTTAGTTGTTCTGCAGGAGGATCTGTGTCCGGTCTGATCTGAGGATCTCTCTTAGACCTGACATACATACATTAGCTTGTCCTGCTTTAAATGGTAAATATTTATAATGCAGCTGTGAATGTGGGTTTGTTTGTACACATACAGTTTCTCTGTTTCTCTTTGTTTTATCCCACAAGTGGGTCAATACTGGACTAAATGCATCACTAACTACTAAAAACATAAGATGGGTAAAAACAACTAAATATTGTATTAAAAAAAACCAAAATTCTCAGTGAAAACACCAAAATATTGCATTGAAATAACAAAATGTTGAGTAAATTAACTAAATGCTGAGTAAAAACAACAAAATATTGGATAAAATAACTAAATTTCGGGTAAAAACAACAAAATATTGGATAAAAAACCCCAAATTCTCACTGAAAACACCAAAATGTTGCACTGAAAAAACAAAATGTTGAGTAAATTAACTAAATGCTGAGTAAAAACAACAAAATGTTAGATAAAATAACTACATTTCTCACTGAAAACACCAAAATGTTGCACTGAAAAAACAAAATGTTGAGTAAATTAACTAAATGCTGAGTAAAAACAACAAAATGTTGGATAAAAAACCC
>OOFC01046836.1:0-18192 GCA_900323345.1 Pseudochromis fuscus
GTTGTTGTTGTTGTTCTCGAGGGAATATCATTACCTGGCTCGATGTACTTTATTACCTCTCTAAACCCCTGTCCCTCTACGACATTTATTGGCAGCATGTCTGTCGTAACCATGTCACATATCTCTGCCTTCGTGGAGTCACATACTCTTCGTCCCAATGCTGTGGTGATTGTAGACTGAGAGGAACTCACTCCTTGCAGCACAATGTGACGTATTCAGGTGATAGTTTAGCCAAGTTGTGGAGGAGATGTACCGTATTTTCCGCACTATAAGGTGCATCAGATTATAAGGTGCACCTTCAATGAATGTCCTATTTTAAAACTGTTTTCATATACAGGCTGCACTGCATTATAAGGAGCATAGAATAGAAACTACTGTAGTGTCTGGGGTTGTGTTATCATCCATCTAGATGAAGCTGCACTAAAGTGAATGTCAACAATACAGTCAGATAAGTCAGTCAGTCAAACTTTATTCATAGAAAACAAACCAACGTTCTGACAACTCCGTTCACTCCACAACAAGCTAGTACATTCACAATACAGTACCGTATGTACCAGTAGCTCTTACCGGTATTTGTGCCGCCTTCCTTGAAAACAATGTATTTCCAACTCCATTTGTCACAGTTCAAAGCTACATGAACAGCGGTTTGATTTTTTTCTCCGAGGTAACGTCAGTGACGTAGTTTTATCTTTTACCAACAGCAGGTACAACAGGTAGTGCAACTTTTTATCACCTAGTTAGTGCATCACAAACGTGGAACTTTTCCCTGATTCAGTAAACACGTAAATGATACTTCGTGAGCAGTGCCAATATATTGTTACTCCTTGGCTCTGATGTAACCTAGGTGCCTGTTTTTGGTCAGAAGTGGCTTGTGGCTGATGCACATATACTGTATACAGAAACAGACCACCTAACCAGGTCTCAAAACTAAGGCTAATGCTGAAGTACAAAAAAGTTAAATACCACTATTGGCCACGATGCACTGGCTCCAATTGACCTCAACTCAAAAATGATGATTTTCAGTCGAGAAATACTCAGTCAATACATTTCAATACAAGTCATTCTGATGTCATTAGCAAAAGTCAACTCTGGTGGTCCATCTGAAGATCATTTTATCATTAAGTAGGTAGGCCTGTCGCGATAATCAATAAGTCAATTAATTGCACGATAATTAAAAATGAGCTCAGTAAGTTTGGTGGGCTCAATAATTTTTGATTTCCCAAAGACATTGGATAATGAGTGAACTTAGCTGCGTTTGTCTCGACTGACTCCTCTTGGTTCCTCGGCGTAATGAGGAGTGAACCCTCCTGTTAGTCACACTGTCTCTGTGTGGGGAGGGGGGCACTTGGCCCACCACAGATGGCGCCTGCACGAGCCTTTGGTAGCGACTCTGCTCGCCTCGGTTGTTGATAATGTTGTTAATCCATCAAGTTTGAGCCTGGTTAAAAACTTGCTCCGACGTTTTCGGAGATATGAGCTCTGCTACAACCTGCATCAGCTGTTTGACCGACCGGGCGATCAGAGCTCACGTTTTTTTCAGTTAATGTTTTTAAATAAAATTTTAATGTTGCACTAAAGCCTACCGGAAGTGAGACGTATGATGTTGATGGTGACTTGACAGCAAAGGACATTTAATGAGCAGCAAAGGACATGCTACCGCTCAGCACAGTTGAGAAGTGTGGAAATGAGAATCTGATTCTTGTACTTGACCCGTATTACATTCTACCAGGTCTAAAGCACTTTTACAAGACGTCACATATTTAAAAATTATTTGTTACACGTTTGTATATTGCTCTTTAATGATCTGCTTTCTTGATGAGATATTCATTGCATTGTTATTTATTTGTCAATATTGTTACATATACTAGTATGGCCTAGACGGTGAAACCGTTTTCCTTGCAGTAAAACCATGCTGAGTTGTTTTTGGATTATTTTTAATAATTTTATGCTGGTTTGATACTGACATATTACTATTTGTTATATGTCACAGATGTTAGTTCTATTAGTGTACACTCATTTCTTATTTATAAAATACTTTGCACATTTTGTTTGATTAAGCATTTATTTAAGCAGATAGGTCTCAACCAGGCTTGCACATCAGGGCACAGTAAATTCACTCCATTCTTCTTTGCAAGGTTGCTCAAGCTCTTATCGTGCTGCACAGGATCGGTTTAAACAGCCTTTTCAAGTCCAGCCACAAATTCTCTGTTGGATTGAGGTCTGGGCTTTGACTTGGCCACTCCAGAACATTCACCTTGTTGTCTTGAAACCATTTTTGTGTAGGTTTCACTGTAGGATTCAGGTCAATGAGTTGCTGGGGGAAAAAAATCCCAAGTTGTAGTTTTTGTGCACGCTGAATCACGTTGTGCTCCAGGATTTCATGATACTTGGCCTGCTGTGGAAAAACATCCAAACAGCATGATGGTGCTTCACAATGGGGAAGGTGTGTTTTATTGATGTGCAGCCTTCCAGTTGACCTTGGAAATGTTGTATCCATATCCTGAGCGATACTTTTCAAAAAGCTTTTCAAGGAGCTGCTTGGAGTGTTCTTTTGTCTCCATGATGCACTTGTAGCAGGGACACTGATGAACCAGTGACTGGACCCTCCAAACACAGATGTCTTTATACTACAATCACTTGAGCACACACTTGACACATTCAGTGCACTCGGGTGATCTCCAGTTCACCAGTTGTGACACTGGTAGCACCAACTGGCTGGACCTCTGTTGAGTTCGGTCAGGGGGTGAATATTTATGCTGAGTTTACATTATATATTTTTAAGCTATTTACATTATTTTGTTGGAATTTGTTTTCACATTGGCATTAAAGACATTTCTGGTAAATTCTTGTGTATAAAGCCAAATTATTTTGACAATGATTGCGTGTAGAAAAGGATCCAAGCATCCAAGGGGGTGAATACTTTTTATAGCCACCGTACACAAAAGATGGAGATAATCTGACTGAGTCATCAATAGTGGCCACAGGAGTTTACAAACGATTTGCTGGTTTGCCTGGTTGCTATGATATGTGGCTGTTTCACTGCGCATACGACTCACCTGGGGAAGGCATCAAAGCAGTAGGTCTTGCGTGTATCAGGGAAGGCCACCCGAAGCCCTGACATCAGTGGTGAGTGGAGGATGACAGCAGCACATTCATAGCGAGCAGCCAGGTCGATGGTGGGTACAGTACCAATGCTCTGACCGTATAAGATGATATTCTCCGGGGTTACACCATACCTTTAAAACAACAGACAAATCATTCGTTTAGAAAGTGATTCGACATACAAAAAAAAACATAGAATGACAATACTGTAAAGGCAATTAAAAGAAAGCCCAAATTATAGTGTTTTAAATGTATGTTCTAGCCAGACAGCAGTCAAGTGGTAAATGACATGTTAGTGTAGTCAAAGTATTTCCATTCTACTTTTGAGGACATCAGACTGATGATTTAATCACTTCAGTGAGGATCTCTTGGGACCAATCAGAGCTGAGGAGCAGCATCTGTTTCTGTGAAACTGTAACAGAAGCTCTGCAGCAAATGTGAGACACAGCAGTCAACAAGATGATTTAAATGCTGTATAATATCTTCAGCTTTAAATGTCAAATGTAACTTAGTAGACAATATTGAAAACTTCAATATTGCCAGAAATACCCTTTACAGTCAAAGTATGTATTGTGAAGTCGTTCTTACACCAACAACTTAAGTTACTAACAACAGACTTTTTTGATGGTGAGCTGCTGAAGAATTCCTCCTTGTTCTGATTAGTCTGATTGTCTGGCTGACCCTGATGACTCAGTTTGGTAACTGGTAGCTTCACATTTCAAGACTTTGTTTTTATTACAGAGGTTTTGGTGTTGACATATAGCATTTTCACTGTGTGGCATATTTAAAATAAAATAATTAATCAAATAAAAGAATAACATTGTCTCATTCCAATGACTAATGTAATTCTGTGGGGAATCTCATCTAAATTTTACTGGATTCAGTAGTTCTGAAGCTTCACTACACAAACAGTCTGCACTGCACACACTGCAATACTTTATCCAAAACTTTGGACAGGATCCGATCCTGCGTGGAGCTGCAGTCTGTCCCAGCTGGCATTGAGTGAGAGGCGGACAAACTGTAGACAGGTCACCAGTCCATTGCAGGGCTGACACAGAAACAGACAAGCATGGACGCCTGCAGTCAGTTCAGAATCCCCAGTCAACCTGACACTCACATCTTTGGACTGAAGCCGAGCACCCAGGAAAAACCCATTTAAAAAGGAGAACCTGCAACGTCCCAACAGAAAGCGCAGCCGAGGTTTGAAACACTGCTCCACTGTGCCTGCTCAGAAGGATCATACATGTGGTGCACAGTTTGCAGAATATAGTGTTATTAAGGCTTGCAGCAGCCTCTGCAATCTATAACATGAACCTTTAAAACTGCACAACAGCAGCAGGGTGGCACAAGTTCCTAGCTCTTCCTTTGGCCTCAAGTGCTGAGCCTGGCCAGTGAAAAAGCTGGCCACATTGAACACATCTTACACAACTAAAGAGACAATACCTTTAACTCTACTGACACCCCCCCCCCAACCCCAAAAACAAAAAATTAAAATGTAGAAAGTCTAAATGTAGACGACTGTGAGAGCTACAACATTCAGAAGAGAGCACGCTGCAGGAAAAACACTGTAGGTGCTGAGGGGAAGCCTGGTGTGTACACAGTGAACCATCAGAAATGTGGTCAGGCTTTTCCTGGCTTCTCTTCTTCAGCAGAGCAGGGTGAAAGGCAGTGCTGACAGAGAGCAGGCCTGTCTACAGTCCGTCAGGGAGAGGGAGATCCTAGATGGCATGTTCTCGTGCCATAACTCACAATCTGGGAGGAAGCTTAAAACAAACCCTCCCAACTCCTGACACTGCTGGGAATGCAGAGTGAGGCCAGGCAGAAATGTTGCCACAACACACAGATTTTTTTATTTATTTTTTTTTTAAACAGACAAAGGATTTGGATCAGAGGTGCTGGGTTGTATGTGCCCTATGAAGTGGTGCCATTCTAACAGCTCTTCAGATTACAGCTTGGGTGTGACAAATCTTTTGGACTAGAGGAGTTCTTCTGATAAGCAGCAACTCAACTGAGCAGTCTTCCTGATGGCAGATTATGACCCCACACACACATGGACAAAGTACCTACAGGCTGCCAGCTGACTCACAAAACTGAACTTAGTACTCATTACACAACTTTCAGAAGGACTACAGAACTAGACACAATGATTTTTTTTTTTAAAAAGTCTACATCATGTACGACTAGAGGGTGATATCAAGGGATTGTGACAGCTGAAGACTTTAAAGTCTTATTACCCTACTGCTCCAACTAGACACAATCATTGCCAACACTTTTTTCAGTAACCATATCTCAACCAAATATTGCATGCTGTAGATCAGAGGTGTCAAACTCATGCCATGGAGGCTGAGACCCTGCAGGTTTTCTTTCCAACCATCTCTCCAGCAGCTGATCTCACTAATGTGCTGCTTCCCTCAAAATGAAGGAGGTGCTGATCATTAAAATCACCTGCTTTAGTGACCGGCTGGAAACAAAAACCTGCAGGGTCTCGGCCCTCCATGGCACGAGTTTGATACCACTACTGTAGATCCTTGCTCTAAGTTATTAGTTAGGGCTGCATGATGGGTAAGATGTCTACTTTGTAGAAATTGAGTCACTACAAAGTGCGCACAAAGGTTATTAAGTTTTAAAGTACATTGATGTTAGCTAGCTATATTATATATTGGCAATACTATATATTGCCCCGAGTCACAACAGTAGGGATGGGTACCGAATTCAGTACTTTTTTTTTTTAAGGTACTGACTGAATTCCATCGGTACTACCAATTCACGTAAAATCAAACGGTGCCATGTTTCAGCACCTGAACGCATCATTGTGACTGTGAAGGGAGTGCAAGAGTAGGCGATTTTTCATGCTGGACTTGAACACAGCATTGCATGCACAATACGTCAGTAGCTGCGGGTTCACTCAACAAAGCAAGTATCACTGATAGAAAGCAGCCAAAGTACAGCTCCACTTTTCAAAATGCGATGCAGATTACACTCACTGCAATATTTGTGACATCAAGTGCAAGTTAATGAAAAAAAAAAAATTCAGTGGATATTCTTGTTACAACATCATTAAACTAGCAAAGCAGTTTTGTATTGCTATGTGTGGTATTTGTTCAGTTTTGGGAAATCATGATGTGTAGAAAACATCAGCCCGGTGCCCAGTAGTTCAGCTGCTGAGCGGGTGACCCAGAAACAGCGGCTATAGCTTCTGACGCAGCGGCCACAGGAGGGAATCCAGCCTATGGCCATTTACTGCATGATGTTCCCTCTTTCCACTGTCCCTATCAAAAAACAATAAAGGCCCAAAAGATATATTAAAAAGAAAAGTAAGCATAAGCCCAAGTTCACTGGCTGATAAGGACTAGTTAAAGTCAGATCTCATGTATTTCCAGGGAAACAGAGAATACTAGAAAAACACTTTTATATTTTGAAAGCAAAATTCCCACAGGCTGAAAACATTTTGTTTTGTTGGTAACAGTTGTATAACTGTACAAGGCTTAAGAAGCCACTGCAACGCTACAACACAAACTGTAGGATGTTGTTTTGATATATTTGTTCAAATCTATATATTGATAAATTAATGTTACATTCAAAATGTTTGAGATTTTATTATTAAACAAATTAACTTTCATGACCACATAAACACAAACAAAGTACCAAAAATCGGTACTGTTGAGCACCGGTGTCGATTCCCAGGTACCAGGAATCGGTACCATATTGGTTCAAATGTGAAAGGTAACCCATCCCTACACAAAAGTCTCCTAAACTGTGGTGAACAGATACTGGATACACACCAGTTGCCATTTGCAGGATGGTCCAGATTCTCTTAGTCTCATAGTCAGTCCACAAACTGGATTTACTATATCATAGGCTATATTATATAGAATGAATGTGCAGTACTGGCATATGGAGACACAGAGTGGAATAAACACAGAAGAGAGGTGGCTCAGTGCATATGAAAAGTCCCTAACAGCCTTAACATGGAGGTTTTGGGTTCACCTGAGCAGCTCCTACTAAACATGTTATCAAAGAAAGTTTGAAGCCTAACCTTAAAGGTAGAGAGCGTGTCTGCTTCCTGAAGCCAAACTGGGAGCTGGTTCCACAGAGGAAGAGCCTGACAGATAAAAACCCTCTGAATCCCAATCTACTTGTGGACAACAGGAATAACAAGCAAGCTTGTACTGTCTTTTACTGGGATGACTGGGCCAATGAGAACTTTGAGATGTGATGAAATGTGGTCATTGAGGACATTATATGTAACAGCTTTAAAATGTAATCTGGATTTTTAAGTGGAGGCTTTTTGGGACATTCTGGTTAAATTAGGAATTACAAGGGGCGGCAGTGGCTCAGTGGGTTGGGACACGGGTTGGGACACGGGTTGGGACACGGGTTGGGACACGGGTTGGGACACGGACGGTCACCGGTTCAAGTCCCAGCCCAGATGGAAACACGGAGTGTGGATTGGTGGCTGGATAACAGCCAGTCCACCTCCGGGGCACTACCGAGGTGCCCTTGGGCAAGGCCCCAACCCCCCGCAACTGCTCCTACTGTAGAAAGACGCCACCCTCACCCCTTTGCCCTGTCCACACATGCATGTGTGTGAACTGTTTAGGGGTCCCTGGATGTATGTAGGGTGTAATTGAATTTCCATTGTGTGTGTACCCTGTACCAAATACAATGACACAATAAACATTTCTTCCTCAAATAACAAACGTATGGACCATTTTATCGGCATGACCCTGAGACATGATGAAACAGGTAAAACAAGACAGTTCTTCAGACTGTTAATGTGCAAGTTAAAGGACATACCCTGGGCAAAAATGAATACCTCACAGTAGTGCTGGAAAGACTTTCAGTTTAGTCTTTGTTTGTATTTAACTGAAGCATTTGTTATTGACAGCCACACATAGCTGTATTAAAATATTCATAATGATCATTTTATTGTAAGTGGTGTAGAAATGTGTTATTCTGGGTTAGCTGTTTAGCACAAGTTAAATCATAGTTCAAACAACATGTTATTTTTTTATTATTTATAAACAACTGTGATTCGTACAAGTATTTCTCTCACAGTCCTTTAGAATCATTTTCTTTGGCAGTTTGTCTTTTTGTTCATAATCTGAGACAGGTATCATTTTTAGCTGGTTGACAGACTTTCTCCTCGGTTCATTTCCACAGTAAAGACGTTAAGAGAAGTTTCAGACTTGTTTTCACACGTCATGAATTTATTTCCTCTACCAGCAAAGCATGAACCTGTCGGAGTCTCTGCTTGGTAAAACTTAAAAAACTATTTTAGGTCTGACTGTTTAGAAAGATCCATTATAAATGAAATTACAGACACTCAACAGCTGAGAAACATGAAGCCTATAAACAACCCATAATACCTCATACTTTGTAGGACACAGACTTTCCATTAAAAAACATTTGACATTGTGAATACATACGTTTTTAGCCCTTGAATAAATACACCCCTACTCTCTAAACCTTTGAATGTGTATCGTGCAAAAGCTGCAACACGGCTGGAGCCTCAAAACAAGGAAGTCCACTTCTTTGAAGACAAAGCACAAACATCTACTTCAAAACCTTGTCCAAGCACTTACAAATATGAACAGAAAGCTACTCCCAAAGACAGAAATACAAAGAGAGGAACACAGAAACAAGAGAGAGCATGTTTCCACACTGAGGCCAGAAAAACTGGCCTGTCCAAACATACCGAGTAAAATTTCCATGGAAAAATCAGGAACGGCATGAAAACCTTAAACTAAGAGCCAACATAAAACAGACTCCAAATGGAAGTTAAAGAATTGGGTTTTCTGGAGTTAAAAACGCAGCTAATAGTCGTGAGGGTTGTTTAAAAAAAATAAAAAAGTGCGTGCACAGGACAAAATGAATCCTTAAGTGCTTTTCAAACTACACAGGTGGCGTGTGATCAGGGTAATGAATCACATGCATTTTGTGGGGAACAATCACCACTGCCAAAACAGACAGACCAATGTTACCGGCAGAAATGTTTTCTCCATGCTGAAAATGATTTACATTCTTTGAACTCTGTCTCAATACAGGCCTAAAATCTCCCCAAAACAATCAGGTTTCAAAACCAGAAACAGAAGGGAGTTCAACTTCCTTAAATGTTCTGGTTGGGGCTTTATTTCAGAAAATAATTTATGATTTACTGCTGGAAATGGTGTGGATAAACACGACCTGGGCACAACCAGGTATGGAAAAAAAACCTTTCAATTATGATAAAATAAATCACCAAGATTTTTTTGAGGGGAGAGTTCTTTAGGAGACATCACAGCTCTGGAAACATTAGGCCATCTTAAGATAGTGGTTCATAAGAACAAGACCAAGCAGCAAATAGGGAGGAGTACACAATTACAAACTGGCAGAAGGCAAAAACAACTCTACTTGATTAAAGCCTCGGTCCTAACTGGCCGTCCTCCTTCTATGGGCTGCGCAAAAAACTCACGGAGTGGTAGACCGCCCATAAGCACGTACGGAGGATGTTGATCATGATCAACAAACTAGAAATTCCCATGTTTTAGAGAAGAGACAGTGCACCACATGGCGTCCACAGGTCTGAACCATTGGTTAAAGATGAACGAAGCCCACAGGGAGAAGCTTCCTATGTGTGCAGAGTATGGCAGTTTGGTATCATCCAATTCAAGTATTACAAGGTCAGAACTTTGCAACACCATCAAAGGCAGAGGGAGAGTGGGAACCCCCGGCCGATACCCCCCAGGAGCAAGCACTTTGATAATTGCCGCTTGGCAACTGTGGGAAGGAAAAACTCCCTTTTAACAGGAAGAAACCTCCAGCAGACCAGTCTCTGGGGGGGCCCCGACTGCCACGGCGACCGGGGGGACAGGGAGAGACAGGTACAGAAAGAGAGAAAGGAGAGACAGCAGAGAGTTCAGGACAGAGAATGGACTAGATTGTGTCTTGTATCTACGACCCAAAAAATGTCCTGCAGTTAAAGGGTCGTGGAGTCTTAACCAGAGCAAGAGCAAAGGACTAGTACAGTAATGACAAGAGAACTGAAATACTGAAAAAACTCAAACCGAGCTAAAAGCCAGGGTGAAAAAATACGTTTTAACCTAGCTTGGAAGTGAGTCAGCTTGCCTGATGCGTAAAGGCAGCTTGTTCCAAAGTTTGGGGCCAGTGACTCAGGCGAGGTCACCTCTCTGCTTCAACGTTGTTTTAGGGACATGAAGCAACAAATGATCAGCCGACCTAAGGGGGCGTCGGGGGACGTACGGCTTTATCAGCTCTGACAAGTATTGTGGTGCAAGGCCATTCAGACATTTGTAGACAAACAGAAGAATTTTAAAGTTGATCCGGAAACAGACAGGGAGCCAGTGAAGTGACTTCAAAACGGGAGTAATATGATCCCGTTTCTTGGTTCCAGTTAGAAGTCGGGCAGCAGCATTCTGGACCAGCTGAAGTTGAGAGAGTAAAGTCTGGCTTATCCCAGCATATAGTGCATTGCAGTAGTCTAAACATGTTGTAATAAAAGCATGGACCAGAATTTTGAAGTGATGGTGAGAAAGTTGTCTCACGTGGAAAAAACTGGACTTAACCACTGATTTAACCTGAGCATCAAATTTGAGATCATCATCCATTCTCAGCCCCAAGTTTGTTGCCGTCCATGTCAGGTTTTGATTTAAGGGACCCAGGTCAATTTGGACTATGGAGGAATCACTGGGCCCAAGCAAAATGACCTCAGTCTTCTTTTCCTTAAGAAGTAAAAAATTGTTAGACATCTAAGCAGTGATCTCTGCAATGCACTCTGATAGATGGCTCACAGAATGAGCATTGTTTTGTTTTAATGGCATATCAAGCTGACAATCGTCAGCATAAAAGTGAAAGGAGATGCCATGTTTCCGGAGAATCAAACCAAGATCAAGTAAGTACAGGGAAAAGAGTAGTGGGCCAAGTATAGAGCCTTGGGGCACTCTGCACATGAGAGGCACCACATTGGACTGAGCTGTCCCAATACGGATGCAAAAACTTCTCTGACAAGTAAGACCTGAAAGATTCTAAGGCACCACCCTGAATTCTCACGCAGTTCTTAAAATTGTCAATGAAACCCGTGCCATGGGCTCTCCAGGCAGACTGGAGCCAATTGCTGAGGTAAAGGATACGGCTGAAACAAGCTGCACTGCGATCCAGTGTGGGAATAGGACCAGAGATGAAAACATCTTTCCCACAGGATTTTAAGAGGTTGAAGAGATCATTAAAATCTTTTTTGGTGAGTTTGGAGGTCATCCGGGGTTTATCATTAGTACCAACGTGTACGATAACGCCCATTATGGAAGGAGGAAGAGTGCGTAGGAGCCCCGGCAGTTTTTCCAACATCAACTGGACTGTGGCTTCTGGGAAGCAATGAGTGGTGGCATTAAAGAAGCAGACATTTTGGATGATGGAGTTGCCCACAATCAGAGTTTTAGGAGTGAACAGGGGATGAAAGGTAGCTGGTAGTGAGCCGTGCTGACAACCCAGAGAAAGGGCAGGGTCCACACTGCCGGACTGAGAGAGAGTGAGCCGTTCTGATACCTTGCACTGCCTACGGGGGAGTGGTGTCCCACCGGCTTGGTCCTAGACAGACCACTAGAACATCTGAGCACAACGGCAACCTTGAGGATTGGCCGATACCAATACCAATCCGATACTTCCTTTTTGTCACCCAAAAGTTCTTAATAATTCATTTATGGATATATTTACCTCCGCCAAGGAGGTTATGTTTTTGCTGGGGTTTGTCCATTTGTCTGTCTGTCTGTTTCCAAAATAACTCTCAAAGTTACAGATGGATTTTGATGACATTTTCAGGGATTGTCCAGATGGGGATAAGGAACAAATGATTAGATTTTGGGAGTGATCCGGATCACCGTCTGGATCCAGGAATTTTTAGAAGGATTCTTTAACATTGGGAGATAGGACCATATGTGACATTTATGCATATGACTCCACCAAAAAAAAAAAAAGAAGCTAGAAACATGCAACAGACATCTTTAAACAGCCACGACGCTGTGGAACTAATATTGATATAAATAAACGCAAGACTAATACTAGTAATATCTTTGGTGGAAGTCACAATATGGAAGGAAATGTGCTTGGTGGAGGTCTGTGCTCTCCCAGTGCTTTTCTAGTTTACTTAATACTGACATCTAAAAACACCACATTCTTTGTGCAATAACTATTCTGCTCCCGTAAAGAAACAAGGAAAATATGAAACAACAACTGAAGGTATGCCTAACTGCTGTGGTTATATTTTAACAGCTTTGGTAAACACCACAGATCCAGCTGCACCATTCAAACATTTGAAATTAAATAAAAGTGCAACTTGGTGCAAATACTTAAATAATTCCAGTATCGAAACAAAAAAGTCACATCATTCCTCAATGACATTGCAAAATTGTAATAAATGATTTTTTGAATTAACATAAAATAATAAAATCTCCATTAGAATAATGTATGGTAGAACTCAGCTTTTCCACTATAGAGAATGGGATTGTGACGTCACATCGCAAAGCATTTTGAGATTTGCTACCCACTCATCAACGGCCACATTCATTCCTATAGATTTCTACACTTTTTAACTTGCAAACTTTCCGGACATTTTGTTATGTTTTCTCAACAATGGGACGCAGTTGTTGTGTGGTGGGATGTGACAGTAAGTCGTATCACTGGTCTGGGAGAAGTTAATCAGTTAATCGTGGTTTTATCTCACTGTTCAAGTCGGGACTAAAACACCTGTCCGTCCCTCGAGCAGTCGCGATGTTATCATGTCCGTTAATGTGGTCGGACACATTAATCTATTACATAAAGATTGAAAAAAACAATGTTCCCGTACAGACCAATGCTTACCTTGCGCTGTAACAGATTTTTAATTTTCAAAAACATCGTTACAGGCTGTAGGTATGTGTGAATCCCCGAGATCACGGCAGCGAATTTAGTTGTGGGTACCGGCAAGTGCAGAGTGCACTGAGGACGTCCCGCTAATTTAGCATTTTTCAGTGTTTTGCGTCGGTTATTTCTGAAAAATTCCTGTGCAGTAATGTAAACAACAAATCATATTCCAGTCTCGTTTACGAAATTCTCATTTCTGTTTCAACAATAAGAACGCTCCATTACAGAAGTGCAAATTATCGCGCAGTTTATCACACTCAAATACCATGATCGGACATTCAGGATCCTACCAAAGGAAGCCAGGATGAAAATACAACATGTGAACTGTAAACTGCAGAAGTTTCATAGCAATCAGATCATCCAAAGTGTGGTTTGTGATCTCCATTGGTTCCCGTTATAAGTCAGTCACCAAAAGAGACGTCATTATTGCGCTACTTAAAGCTCTGTAACTTTCAAATTTTTTGTCCGATGGCTATGATCCAGATATTGTTAAAAAGTTCTTTCCATTCCATTTCCAGTGATACCAATTGTTTTGGTATTCAGTCAATTTGAAATATTTTCCCACATAGCTAGGCATAGGTGTATCAGCTGTTTGACTAAAGTCGCGAGGAAAACAACAGCGATCGCTCACATTTAAGCATCTGTTCCACATATTGAAATGTTGCCCCACTTGTTTCATTGGTGTCCTGTAAAATGTGTTTTAGAATATTAATATTATGTGTCAAATACACATTTTTGTCTCCTGACACTATTCATCTGTTTACCATTGAGAATGTCAAACATGGCGGACGCATCCCATAATCCACCGCAGTGGATGACGTATGTTCCCATTTTCTATATGGTATCTACTCAACGTATGGAGCTCTTCCATTGGTAAAAAGCACCTGGAACTTGTTACAACTTTTTTTCGTACCAAGTGCTAAATTAAAAACATATTTGAAGTCATACCAACTCATTTTTGGACTGTAACAATCTTCAAACTGCTTTCTGTGACACCACAACAGTCAAATTACTTTCTCCTCCTTCATCTGGCCTTCAGCTACATGGAAGAGAGACTATCCTCTGTAATGGAAACACAACCAAAGCGAGTCGAGCAGAGTAGGTACCATGCAATGGAAAAGCTGAGTTCTACCATACATTACTTTAATGGGGGTCGGATCAGTATCGGTCGATCCTCAACGCTGCAGTATTGGTATCTTTATCAGATGTGGAAACGCGGTATCGAGCCATCCCTACTTCCTCTACAAGCACGCACGTCCAAAATTCTTTTCTGTTGGCAAGGACATCTCACGTTGCCATTGCACCCTGCAAGGCAGAGCCCTTGTAACTTTTTGTTGTTAATCTCTGCCACCTCCCCGACTTCCACTGGACTTCAAACAGGCAGGGGTTCCTAAATTAGGGCATCCAGTCTGGACCAATGATTAAAATGACTGTCAAATCATCCCAATGCCATGCACAAACTGTAGGATGACATCAAGAGACCCACAGAAAGAAGGGCAAATGGCAGCTGTGGCGAAGTGACAATGAGGATGTTCCAGAGAGGGCCCTAGAGGCAGGGCTGAAGTTGTACAATAGGGGTGCAACAAATAGTTGACATTAAAAATAGTCACTGACAAATGCAGTTGTTGATTATTGTCAACAGATGTGTTTTTCCAACGGAGTGAGGCATCTACCTTCTTTTCTCTCTCTGCTCAGAGTTGCACAGTAGCATTCAGCAAGTAAACACTACAGTGGTGGCTAATGCTAAGTCCACAGTAAAGAAAATAATTACTGACTGTCTTGGTTTAGAAAAAGCTGGCACACTTTGAAGTATTCATAGTTTATTTTGATACTGAACACTGTCGATCCTTGGAGAAGAAATGAAAACATTTTTTGTGTCAGTAGCAGTGGATATCAGCAACAAACTTGATTAACAGATGTATTTCTGAATGAAGTATCCATCTGTGATTCATAATCTGATTAGTCAATGAATCGTTTCAATTGTTGAGCTATAATTGGAATACTGATTTTTGAAGTCAAAACATTAGTATTAAATGCACTTGAAATTAAACATGAACCTGTTTTTATTGCAGTATTTGAAGAAAAATGAGGTTTAAGATCTCAGTTTTGTTATTTTGATCGGTTAATTTCAGCAAAGAAATATTCTAAATTGCCATATTTTTAGTAGAAATTTGGAAAAAATGTTACTAGTTTGTAGAACATGAGAATTGTTTATTTTGCACCCTGATCAGCATTGTATAAATCACATCTGTAATCCCAACAATGCTTCAAAAAAGTTTTTAGGAGGAAAGGGACAACCAGTGTTACAAACCACTTTCGATTAAGTCGAGTAAAAGGCCCAGGTTGGTGGTATGCCCAGACGGATGCCTACAGCATTCAGGTGGATTGCCAGAGGCAAAATTGTGATGGCTGAAAACAACATCCATTTCTGAGACATGTAGCAGTATTTTAAACAACTCTGTCTGAGAACTCAGTCATTAACAAAACACAGTGAACAGCTCATCACTACTCCCAAGAGAGAGAAGGAAAGAAAGAGCAAGCTCAACACATCGCAACACCAAAGATGCTACACTGCAACATCGAGGAACATCCGATACAGATCCAATATCTTCTTTTTGTCACTCGAAAAGATGTTAATAATACGTTTATGGATGTAATTTGCTTCACACTGACATCTAAAAACACCACATTCACTGTGCAACAACTATTCTGCTCCTGAAGAAAGAAGGAAAATACGTGGCAACAACTGAAGTTATATAGACATAGTTATATAGACATATACATAGACATAATAATTATGTCTATGCCTGGTACCTCCTCTCCTGCGGTTCCAGAAAAGGACCCGGCCAGGTCCTAGCAGGTAGTAAAATCTTACTGGTCGGACTGGTCACTGCGTCATCACTGTGCAGCAGGAACATTTGTGCTGCAAGCCGACACAATCTGCACCGTTTTAGTCAGAGTAGCAAGTTTTGCAATGTGGAAAAAAACACTAAATAGATCAGTTTAATCGGTTCAGTCCTTTGATGCTGCTGCAGATGTAAGTTTGTTGTGTTGAAGTGTCTGTTTCTGCTGCTGCTCCTTCAGACACTGGTTTAGCAGATGCTCCGCTCAGTGTTTACTTCTCTCCTCCATGAGCGTAAAGTCATTCAAAAACAGACATGATGCAGCTCTGCAGCTTTTCTCTTCGCTCTGGTCATGTGAAGAAATCACACGGCACATGGTAACCACGGCAACAACTCGCCTGTGTTTACAGCATGTCGCGCAAACTGAAGATGAGGATATACGAGATAGTGGGCTCATGGATCGGATCGGACGGGTGTTAAAAGAAAAATTCGATATCCAATCCAGTCTTTTTGGCCTGGATCGGATCGGACCATCCCTAATGTATAATTTGGCCTTTTTGAATATCCAACCATTCAAAATGATAACGATATGACAGATCACACTAATTTAAAACCCGCTCCCTTTTTATTGCAACTCAAAGCCATGTTGTTTGAGTCAACAGTGATGTGATCATGAAAAAAAACTGTGGGGTTTGGAAAAATTATTGTGCATTACAACACAAGGGTGTGTGTCTTCAGAGTCTAGATGGGAAAATCTAATTTAAAGAAAGAAAAAAGTACAATAAACTCCTTTAGCCATTATCAGAATGTGCAGCCAACTGATCTTTACGGACACAAATCTTTATCTTGAAAGTCCTTCCAGCTGCTTCAACACAGCAGAGCCCAGAAGGCAAAAACACTATGAAATCAAATTCCTGTTTAACACCATACACTTAATGATTTTCTACAAAATGTAATTAAAACTATTGAATAAACATAAAGCTTCTCCTCAGGTGCTTGGCTTCCCTAAGGACAGTCTAATGATTAACATGGTTTCGTGCTTAGGTAGGTTGTGCCTCAAAGGGTTCAGGGACAATGAAATCTTTCATTTCAGTGCTAGGTTTCCTTTCAGTGGCATTTACACTGTCAAATGGGACATTAATATCAGGCATGTTCAGAATAACAAATCAATGGAAATGCTCACTTTTATATACACTGATAAGTCTTCAGTCTATACAATATGACAGCAAGGTGACAATAACACTGTCACTGACAGTGTGTCAATCCAAACGCACTGCAAATTTCACTCGTACTGCAAATACATAAGTGAATGGGAAGAGGTAAATGGGATGACACGGGCACCAAGTGTCGCCAAATTTGTATCAGGTGAGCTGAAAAAGATTTAACTGGCTGATAATTTTTTATCCAGGGTGCAACTAATTCCTTTATGGTACACTGGTCTAGGGGTGGGCGATATGGGTCAAAAAATCTAAAATCTAAAAATTTTCGATAACCATTATCTGACGATATCTTGTCATTTCTTTACAAAAAAAATGCTGTTATAGTTCTTCTTGCTTACCAGGACATACACTCAGAGGCAATGAAAATGCAACACTTTAAATTATGGTTTATTTTTGCTAAGGATCTGAGTTGGCCAATTTGAGTTCGCAAGTGACAATTGGAGTCACAATGGGCACCTTGTTACACATGAATGGTCATCATGTAAATCAACATATTGAGTTGTACTCTTAACAATACATATTGAGTACAACATATGGGATTAGGAGTTATGCAAGTGCAGTTGTTGAAATGAAGGAGTGGTTGTCTTCCCTATATAAAGACATGATAAAAGCTTACCTGATCAACCAGGCCCAACACGCTTTGAAAGAATACTTTACAAAGACGTGAGGGCCTGGAGCTGCACCGCTGTCTCTCATTTCGAGGGCGGGCCTAGTAAGCTGAGAGGGAACCAATCACAGAAGTCGAATGTGACGCACAAAGTGTGAGACGCTCACGCGTGTAGCCGCACCATGAAAACAAACGAGTGGAGCTATGGCAAACGGAGGAGAGAGGACTAACATTAATGACAGCTGTCGATTTTGTTCTTAAAAATTTCCGGATACGAGGCGTCATTGCACACTCGGTTCAGATAGACCGAAGCTAGAGCAAACACTCGTACGGCAGCCATGTCCGACATTTTCAATGTTTTGATTTGGGAGAAGCTTGTTCCAGCTTCTGAGTATGACGTGTCAACAACAGGGGCATGTAATTGGTCCGTCCCAAAGTTTGCTCATGAAAAGACTGGCAATGCCTCCGGTGCCAGACCCTTCTGCATTCGAACAGAATGCAGGAGGGTCTGATTGGCCAGGCTACT
>OOFC01046837.1:0-13155 GCA_900323345.1 Pseudochromis fuscus
CACACACAGCAGACCTCGCCAAACTGAAAAGCATCTCAAGCGAGACATCCGGTCTCAACCTTCAACATAAAACGACACAAGGCTTTAAGTCACATTATAGATAATATAGAAACGTTCTCTGTTCACTTCTGATATCTTCACAGTATGGTTCAGGTCTTCATAAGGTGTCCATATCACCTGCTGAAATTTAGATGTATTTAGAATGTATCAGCCATTTATAAATAAATGGATGACTAGTCCTTTATTTATATTTCAGAGAGCAGCGAGAGTGTCCATTCTATATACAGTCTGTGCCATTGTCCATGAAAAATACATAGTCATGTCATGTACAATTTTAGTTTCAGGAGTCACTAAAACCTCCATGTTTCTTGATTAGATCCACACTGGAGTAACTAAACTGGTATTATTATTATAATATATAATTATAAATATATAATTATAATAGATAACAGTCTAACAGCCTCTGTGGACAAATATTTGTAGCACCTGTATAAAAGGTATAAAGTGTAACATTTTAAACTAGTTTCATTTCTGTGTATTTTGGGTCACTTTAGGAGGTCACCAAATTTCAAGCAGAAAGAAATTTACATTTAGGGGGTTTATACTGCTGTCACATGTCATAGCAATGGACAGTGTGTAAGGGCTAAGAGACAACAATATTTTTCCACATGAAAATTTAGAGTAGAGTGTATTATGCAAGTTTAGTGAAATTTATGACACTTTTTAAAAGAATAAAGGAGCTTCAATTGAGAGGATCTTAATTTGAGAATCACTTGAACAATTCAATCTGGCATTTTGAATCACTCCTATAAACTTCTGGTTGATGGGATTATTCAGATACTTTAACTGGTCTATTCACTTCACCACACTATTGGTGTCATCCTATAATTTCACATTTATTCATGTCGAATTGGGCATGTTATTGATCAGTAAATGCATTTCATGAGAAAGTATGTTGGCCCTGTAAAATTAAACTTAGCAATGTAGTGGTAGTGTTTTACGTTGATCACTAGATATGACGGGTGTGTCTATGGTATTAAAGTAGAGAAAAAATAATTCAAGCTTCAAATGATTAGCATACTATATACTATTAGATGCTACAACTACACATAAATGCACCTTTCTGTGGATCTAGATAGGACATCCTATCGAGGAATGATTTGATGAATTGATTCAAAATGAATGATAAATCGTTTCTGAAGAGGATGTACCCACAAGATGCAAAGATCTAAAGAACACAGCAGATGAAAAGAAGCTCAAAGCAGACAAAAAATAGGATTTTCAGTGGTTTGTTAAGTGGATTCTGTGACTATTCATTTAGCAGACAGGTGTTTTGTCATCGACCCTGACCTACAATCAGCCTTGTTTCTCTTCATTCCTGTATTGTCTGTCAATCTGGGAGTTTTCAAGTTGTGAAAACAGTCATTTTTAGTCACTTTCAATCATAAACTCAGGTTTATTCATTCCTTTTAATTATTCATTATTCTTATTTAGATGTCATAGTTTTAATGTAATTTTCTAAATCATAGATTAATATTAAATATTGATTGACATACAGTACCACCACAATGTCATATAACAAAATAAGCCTTTTCCTGAATGTTTTCTCTTTCCATCATCTCCCAAATGTGACAGCTGATTCATAGATGAGAGCCCGAAACATAGACATTGATGTCTGATGTCTGATGTTCTCTGCCTCAGTGGATCCTTTGGTCTTAAACCAGTTGTTCCTTTAACACCAGTGAGCCCTTTACTGCTCCAGTTATTTGATCATCTGTACTCGAAGTGTGGGGTGTTCTGGTTCATCTCCTCATGTCCTTAAAGCCTGGATTTCCAGAGATATGCGTATATGTATTTCTCCTCACTTATTTTTTATAATGGTCAAAAAAGGTTTTTAGAGCCAAACACTGGTCCCATTTCTTGTCTGCACAACGCTTTGTGTCTTTTATTTTAAAATTCAACATGTTGATTTCCTGTCTCTTTGCCTGTGTATCTGTGTGACTTGATGCAGCTGAGCAGGCAGAGAGAGAGAGAAGGGGTCAGTGGATTGATGGGAAGTGGTGAATGCATGTCACCAACCAACACAATAACAAAACACTTCAGTCTCCAATCAGCATGTTGAGTCCAGATACTGCTCCCAGATCTGCTCTCCTGTATTCACACATTCTCTATTATTTATGTGAATGGGTGTTTGCCATTAAAAGCAAGCATATGACACCCTATACATAATTAATTCTTTACAGTAATAATTCAAATGAATTACATACATTACATTACAATACTCAGATTGAGGTTTTCTCTTACCACTCTAAAATGTGTTGAAGGCTCATTAACTGTTGTATAAAAACTCCTCCTAGCTTCTCTCTTCCTCTTGAGACGACAGTAAGGTCCATGACATGTACACATTTTACACTAGAGTAGAAAACGATCCCAGCTTCTCCTCATGAATAACAAAGTTATTGTTTTGCTAATTAAATTCACACCATTATGTCTCCCATAAATATCAATTACCTGCGGTCAGCAAATACACATTCACTTGAATGGGTGCAGCATGCAGTTGTGAGTCTGTTTCCCACAGCAGGACACAGAGGGTTTAAGTTAATACTCAGCCTTAAGCTTATTTCACATCAAAATGAAGCCCACTGCTCATTTACCTGAGGCTATACCTGAATTGTAAAGACTTTAAGAGTAATTAAGCTGTTTTATGGAGCAGAATCCAAGATGAAAATGTGCTTATAGAAAGGAATACAATGGCTCTTATGTCTTTATCTTCACCTCTGTATCATTTTGACCCCCAGAAGCTGGGTGTCTGAGTGACAAAGTCCCTGTTAGTGCCCAAAGCAGAATTAGCAGATGTGTTTGTGTACATTTGTGTTTGAATGGCAGCATGACAGTGCACGGACACTAAATAGAAGGAATCGTGACAAGCGACAACCGGCTGTGTAAGATAAGATAAGATAAGATAAGATAAGATAAGATAAGATATTTCTTTAATAATCCCCAGAGGGGAAATTCAGTAAATTCAGTGTAGAGGAAGATACGAGGCTGGTGTGTGAGGTATGTTGATTCCCTAACATTACTGTAAATAATGTTTGTGTTTAGCCTGAGTCTGGTAAATTAAAATGTCTAGAAAACAGTCAGATGAAATACAGAGGATCAGGTACATAGAGTACTCAACAGCTAGAGTCTTTTATACTTCTTTACCTCCATCATGCAGTTTTACTGTTAGCTCAGCACATTAATCAGCACTGTTTTAAAACTGAATTAAAAACAAGTAATATTATAAATTGGTCAAAACTTGTATTAACAATGATTAGATTTGGCTGTTAGGGAACATATACATGATCATTTTCACTTTTCTATTTTTATTTTCCATTTTGGACAGCATGTTTATGTCCCTGCTCCTTTTGTTCACTTTGGGACAGAAACACAGAACAATGATCACTGAGGAGAAGGTTTCAGTTTGAACAAGCTCTGCTGGATGGTCTGATGTTTCTGAAAAAAAGATGCTGATTGACTTTTTACTTCCTTCTTAAACCTGTGGGAGAATACTCTGGTCAAGTCAGTAGCTCAGTACTGGGTGTGACTCCTACCAGGCTGACTGATAGCAGACATTCAATGAACAAAAAACCTTTTTTGAACTCAGCTCCATGAGGAAAAACATACAATTATTTATCTCTTCATTTATTTCCACATAGACAATGTGAGAATTATATGACTTGGCGAGTTGCCTGTTCAGGTTGTGCTTCACTTGAGCACCAGAGCACAAACATGTTGCACCTTGATACACATCACAGATATCAGTCAGTTACTAAGGATCAATACTATAGAGTGACAGGATATGCGAGACTCAGTCAAGGAAACGCAGCAACAGTTTTAGCACCTTGTGGTTCCTATGTGAACAGAACGCAAATTTTGCAGAAATGTTCAAGAAAAATTTGCAAAGGGTGACTGTGTCAGAGTCTGATGAGAACATCCTCTTCACCCTCCTCTTCTGCATGAATGGGGTCTTCAATGCATGTTGCCATTTAGGAAACCCTCTGCCACGAGTAACCCCATCTCTCTACATTTGAAGCTAATTGTGGGGCATTGCTTGTTGCACTAATGTTTTGGAAAGCAATACTGTATGAATAGCCACTTTCTCACAGTCTGATATGAATACAGTGTTTTAATAAGAAGACATATAACGACATTATGAACAGCTCCTTTACTCAAGAGTATAAAGAATTACACTGAAAGTATGAAGACTAAAAGCATGAATTCATTTTCACTGTGACTTAGAAATACCTTTCAGTTATAAAGAGCTTCAAGGTTCAAGGTTCAAGGTTACTTTATTGATACCCATAGGTAGATTTGTTTTGCAGTTTAGGTTCATGCATCCATCCTTCCACACCAGGCACAAATGTAACAATGAAAAGCCAACATGAGCTTTCTGTACAACAATGGAAATGAAAATGCCCTTGGCTTCACAAACCTGGACATAAAAAATGATAAAAAGAAATAAAAGAGAAAATAAAAGAGAGGATAAAATAAGACGAAAACCTCTTGGATAAAACCAGGGCTAAAAAGAGGTATAAAATAAAGTTAAAAACCCTTCAAAGAAGTTTAAAACCAGTACAGAAGAAAGTTTAAAAACCCAAACAATACATAAATACAAGATAAGTAAAAGGGAATAAATAAATAAATAATGGTTTGATAATGTACACTGGATATCCAATGGCTGAATGATGACCAACACTCCATCTTAGTACAAAAAGATCAGTCTCCTGCTCTGAATAATGCCACTTTTATCACAGAAGGAAGAGAACAATCTCCTGGGCACATGTGGATGATTTTGGTTCTCATGTCAACGGACCAGTCATAACCTCAAACATCAGGTGGGGTTTAGTGCTGTTTGGGTGAGAAAAGGGTTCTTTGGTAATTATACAGGAAAACGACAGACCTGAATATGTGTGCCCATTAACTTACAATTATTGCAAGCCAAATAAAATAAAACCACCCTAATAGATTTTTGGATGGCCTTGGCTCCCGTTCCTTCCTAATAAATACATATCATTTTTGTTCTTCACTGACCTTGCATGGGTGGTTATAGTTTCTCATTTTCACAATAATTGACAATTGCACAGGCCAAGAAGATGTTTCATCAGCCCGGGATAAAGCCAATTCACACATAATGGCTAATAAAATGTCTGATGAATGGACGCCATGGTTGAAATTAAGCAGACTATCTGCTCTGAAGTTGACTCATTGGAGACGTGGGAGCGACATTAGTCGCTGAGCACAGAGACAATATCCAGATCTGTGCCTCTCTGTGTATCCCCTTCCTCTTCTAAAGACTGATTTTTGGCGTGTAATTATATTGAACAATAGGCCAAAGCCAATGGAGGATGCAACCCGTTACCATGGAAATGATTATGATGGATTTGTGGATAGACAGAGCAGGTAATTGGAAAAAGATTGATGGGTGACAGGGTGAAAGAGAAAGGTGGAAAGGGATGGAAAGAGAGAGGGATAAATTACCAAAGCAGCAGTGGGAGGAGAGTAAGTCCTATTACACCCTATCTTTCAGGGATTTACAATTATATAATGATGCATCCTCTCTCATCAAGTCAATAGGCAATCACTCTTTCTTGCTCTTGCAGTCACTCCCTCCCCTCTCTTTCTTCCCCTTGTATTAGTCCTTCTTTCCCCCAATATCCCGTTTTCTCTCCTCTCACTATTTCTCCCTCCTGACTCCAAAGAGAAAAGTGGTGCCATTGTGTATAATTCCTCTCATTACCACACAGTGCAGGGACGTGCTGTAAAGGGTTAGAGATATCCCCGTATGAAGCACACACACAGAAGCATCCACAGAGGCAGCGTCCAGGGAGCGCAGAAGACACAGTGAGTCTGTAATGACGTGTTTTCAGTTATTGTGAAGGAGCCTTGAGGTTGGAGAGGCTGGTTTATGATTGGGAGGTCACCGGTGAGGATACAGAGATCAGATAAGAAATTACAGTGGAGGAGGATGAAAATATGCTGTAAACCTACCCTTGAGCAAGGCAAGGAATTCCCAGTTGCTGCAGTAAGTCACGTCAGATGCTAAGCAGAGTATACAGCGTTGTGTTGAGCAGATAGCAAAGGTATTGATTATACATGTATGAATGTGCAGAGGAAAAATGTGAGAATGTTGAGCTATGGTATGTCCACCAAAAAATATACATGTAATTTCTTGTCCTCCATGTATATTTTTGGATATTTGGTAGCCACCCGCTGTACCACTGAGCCACTGCCGTATTATGTATATATTATGTTATTGTTGTTGTTATATTAATGGCATATATGCCAGTCCTGGGTAATTTTTTGACAAAAAACTGTATACAAAAGAAAATATATGTGGTTGATGGTTGTGGTGGTTATCATACATCACAGAGAGGTAGCTCATTTTAATGATAACCCACCAAACGAGTACATTAACCATTACTAGAAGCTTATTTGATATGACTAAGGCTGGTTTACATGTGAATCTATTAGGAATACAGACAGTTTTGATCAGTAGGATTCATCTTCTTGGCACCAGAGAGGTATTTTGAACCAAAGCAGTGCACTGACTCACTGACCCATCATCACTGACATCCTTTAATTTATTTATTTACTTTTTTTGGAGGAAACTTTTTGGACAAGCATCTTCCCCAAATCGTCCCATTTTTCCATTCATTACTTATTAAAAACTATTGGAACTAAGAATGTACACACAGTACAGATATACATACAGTCAATATTTCCAAGTTATTGCAAGAATTGAAAGACTGGGTAACTAATTTTTATATGCATTTTATGAGAGGCTGCTGCACATTAGTAATTGTTTCTGCATAATGAATAACTTATAGCACCACAGTTAGGCCAACACATGGTCACATTTTCACACACAAGACTTTCATAATGCTCTTACAAATATATTCTTGCACAGGGCTCGTTAAACCTTGTCATTACAGACTTTAGTTTGAACAGATTTGTTTGTAAAAAGTAAAAACAATGCATCCCCATCATATCCAAGCACTGTTCACACACACACACACACACACACACACACACACACACGCACGTGTGCACGCGCACACACACACACACACACACACACACACACATTCAGCAGTTCAAATACAAACACAACTATGCAGTAATTTGTCGGTCTACTCTTTGTTATCATACGCAATCCCAGCAGGCGTTCGTTTCTCTGACCATAAAGCTATGTAGCTACAAGGGGTCCACACACAGACACCCTCTCTCCAGGGGAGAGGAGTCATGTACTGAAGGGACAGAGGAAACACAAATAGATCTGTGTAAAAGCAGGGAGAAAAACCTAGCTTCACCACAGTGTGAAGACATTCAGGAGACAATGTGTGTGTGAACAGTTGGCCATGACACGTGTGCACACGCCTTTTGTCTCCCAGAATCTTGCTTACCAAGGGGCTGACAGCTCGGGAACATGCTTTCCTCACCATAAACACTCCACTTGAGTGGTTCATCAGTGAGGGACAATAGAGCAAAAATATCCACCTTTCTATTTCACCCTGTGTCCCTCTTTTCTTTCTCTCTCTGCACTGACGACTATAATCATTTCAATTTATTTTCTACAGCCGTTGTGTCCTTCTGAGCTCCACTGCTTCATTGTACACCGATATAAAGGCTGCAAATTAAAAGGCAGGAGGCAGAATAGATCTGTGTCTGCATGCGACTGTGTTTGGTCACACACAAGGTCTCATAAACTACTGACCTGATTTTTAAATTCAAGCTCAGTGAATTGACAACCATGTTGCTGAGGGCTGGTCTTCATCAACAAATACAAAATATGACAAATACCAATTTCATGCTGCATTGGACACACTTTACATTAGGTCCAAATGCAAAAGATTCTTGTTGTAGATATTGCCAGTGACTGGTCATAATACTGCACTTAAATATAAAGACCTTAAGCCAAAACTTATTTTACAACAAATTGTCTGTTTTGAATAAAACTGTGGTTAAACAAAGAGTGATGAAAAAAAAAGTTTTACAGTATTGTTACTGGATGTTGTGTCCCTCCCAGACCAGGATTATGTGAATGAAACATAAGTCAGCTATTAATGATATTTATTACCAATACAAAATACCACTGTTAACATTTTCTAACACTCTGATACCTAAAGTATTCAGCATGCTCCAAACTTTGAGAACTTTAAGAACTCCCTTGAAAACAACCTCAGGAGTCACTTGTATAAACCTAGTTAAGTTTCATTGGGACAGCCCCCTCTACTGGCCATAGGAATTATGATGGGAACAAAAGAAGACGAGATAAGAAAGTCTGCATCAGGTGGCTGGGGTAGATGGATGGGTCAGCAAAGCACTGGACTTCAGAAGGACTTTCACTGTTCACTTCCTGTTTTCATCTGGAAGGCAATGTTTCTTTTAACCATGCATGTTCCAAGCTAACCCTACCTGCATGGTTATTATTTTAACCATGTATTGTCACAATAGTGTCCTCCTGTTAAACCCGAACCTGGATCACTCCCTACGTCATGTTTGATGATTCAAAATCATGACACCAGTAACAGGCAGACTGGATTCACTTGCAGTTAACTGGGTAGAAGATGTACAAGATGGGACAACCAAGACAAATGAAGCAGGGAAAATCAGGCTTCAGATGCAAAAAGGGAACAAAAAATAAAACAAAGAAGAAGAGAAGAGTCTAAGAAAGTGGAAAACCTCTGGTGATTAGAGAAAGACAATCTGCCAGAGGTAGTGAGTGATGGACCAGTGATATATACGTAGGAGGGCTGAGCTTAGATGTAAGCTAGTGGCTGTAAGTTGATAAGAAATGAACACATGCAAGAGTGGTATCGATGGAGCTTCTCATCCAACTTTTGTACATTTCCCAAAACGTACAAGTATATTTCAGTTAGGGTTTTATATCTTTAGGCTAATGCTGACCCATTACCCATTTATTCATACTCTTAAATGTCAGGTTGTCTTCAGGATGACCAAAACAAATTAAGCTCAACAATTCATTATGGCCACAACATGTGAATCAAGGCTTCAAAACAAATGACCAAATATTATATCTAAGGAAATCCAGTGATGCAAAGTGCTGCACATTTTGAAGAACAGTGAAAGTCCTACATAAAGTAAAGTTCTGCAAAACATTGCATTGCAACAGCTGAAGGCTGGCTACAAAGAAATAGCATTAACAAAAGTTGCAGTTGCTTAGTTGTAATTAAATTTCTTCACTTTATTTTTATTTAGCAAAATGTTTCAGTGTCATTGTTGCCAGGCATAACACCAGCAGGCAGCTGCTTTTCTGCTTGGAAAACACAAAGCTTTTCCTGACATAGTCTTTTGTCAGTGATTATCATCAAGGTCCTTTTCTCATGCCATCTTTGTTTCCTTACATCCCTCTGTGTCATTGACATTGATTTTTTTCACCACAAGCCCTGCTGAAGTCAAGACAGGCTCTTTCCATTTCCTTGAAATTCTGCACCAAAAACTATCAGCATGATTCATTTTTCCCTTCTCATCTGACTGTCTGTGGTTGATATGTAGAGTCCAGTACTTCAGTTTAATTGTAAAGCGAAAACTGTTTGCTGTAGCACATTTACATTGGTGTCACAGCTTTCTAGCAATCACACGTACATCTTTCAAAGTTAAGAACTGAGGTTATAAAGTAAAAATAAAAAACTAAACAACAAAACTGCACTGATGACATTTCTGTTAACACCAAAGCTGTAATCTGCAAGACAGGACAAGTTTAGATGCCCCAGACAGATCCCTTGGGTCAGTACTGAACCTTGTTGTAGCCACCCTGCCCCTCTTTAGGTATCTTTACACTATTCCAGTGTCAAGTGGATGCCTTTAGCTATGAGTCTGTCACATAAAAAAAACTCCATATGCTTTTTTATTCTGCCTTATAATGCCAATTTAAGCCTTCATTGTGACATGTTAACAGAAGCCAGATTGGCACAGGGATTGCTACAAGACTGGTACAAGATTACTAGAACAATGGGATTTGGTTATTTTTCCTGAAATCCTCAGTCACTGTTCCCTCAGTTCCTCTTCATGAGTTCAAGATTTTGAACGTTTTTGTCAGGTGCCAATTACTTCAATTGTTCAACTGCCATCCACCCATCCATCCATCCATCCATCCATCCATCCATCCATCCATCCATCCATCCAACCAGCCAGACAGCTGTAAGATGGGCTGGAGCCTATCCCAGCTCACCATGGATGAAAGGTGGGGTATATCCTGTACAGACTGCGGGCCCATCACAGCAACAAGACACAAACAACCATACGTGCACCACACTTATCTTAATTCTGTTTTGAATTGACCTAAGTTGCATGTCTTTGGACTGTAGGAGGAAGCTGATGACGGCAGTGGCTCAGTGGGAGAGCGATCGCCTACCAACCAATGAGTCGGTAGTTCCATTCCCACTCCTCCCAGTCATTGTTGGTATGTCTGTGGGCAAGACACTTTACCCACCCTGCCTTGTATGAATGTCAAATTGTCGGTCTGCCCCAGGGCAGCTGTGGTAAGCACTGTATAAATCCAACCATTGTTATTATTATTATTATTATTATTATTATTATCATTATTATTATTATTATTATCAAGCTCTTATTAATATATCTTACAGTCTCTCTCTTCTGATCTTATTATTATTATCAAGTGAGGTAACAGGACCTTTAAAGCAGGTTTTAGGTTTGATCTCAATTTGCTCCTGTCCACATGTCAGTGTCCCAGGGCAGGACACTGAACTTTAAATTGTTCCTGTCAGACCATGCAGCACTTTAAATGGTAGCTTGCTGTTGTATGCATGTGTGTGTGTGTGTGTGTGTGTGTGTGTGTGTGTGTGTGAATGAGTCTCAAATTGTAAAAACACTTTGGTTAAAAGCACTATATACAGTAAATAGCTATTCTGTTACACCCTGAAACCGACACCCAGTATGTCCACACATCTCCATCTAAAAGCAAAACAAAACTGTCAGTGATTTAAAGGCTCATAACATGTTTCCTGCTCTGGATGTCAATCTCCAGTTTAGCCTGAGTCAAATTAGTTTAAAGCTACAAAATAGGGACCTAATAGTTGTCCTTTCAGTGGATAAACCATTCAAAGGAGCAACAGCCCAAATTTTTATATTACCATTATTTAAGTAGTGACATTCTCACCAAGAGACTCTTTCTTCAGCTCAGTTGAGTTTTTTGTCACCCAAACTCACTGTTTTAGTCTCACTGTCCTTACAGATTTAAGTCACAGCTACTGCTTCATTTTAACAAAAAAGCAAATGCACACTACCTGTTAAAGGGGATATTATGGAAAATCCACTTTTTAAAGTCTTTGATATCTACTGTTTGGGATTTGGCTCACCTCCAAGTCCACTGACTGTGAGATTTCAAAATGAGGGGTAAAATGAGCCGATTCTGATACATTGTGGTCTGACAGATGCTGCATTAGCCAATCCCTTCAGAGTATCCCATGTGGTCTCCCACAGCATCAGAAGCGTAGAACCCGCCTTCTTGGATTTCATTCGTTACAAGAGAAGTTTGGGATATGAGTGCACCCAAAACTCAGTTTGAGTTGTAAAAACCCACACATTTTGTTACACAGGCTGCCAGCCTCACAGCAGAGTGGATTTTTCTCATTTACGATTCCTCACGTTGTACTGGTTTCCTGGTTACGACAACAGCGTCCTGACATCAGTGCAGAGCAACGCAGAAGAGACATGTTCTAGGTGCGTATTAGACTTATTTAAATTTCCCTGAAAACCAGTAAAATATATTTCCTTTAACAACTCGCTGTTGTACACAGTGAAGCATTTAGCAGCAGAAGGCCCAGTTCTTTTCCGTAGGAGTTAGTGGAGACCAAAAAGGAGCTAAAAGACAGTGGATAATTGTTATACTCATCACACAGCATGACACCAAATGAGTTCTCCTTGTTGTGTTCACTTCATAATTAACCTATCAAGAGGAACCCATAAGATAAACCTAAGGCATATTTGACCATATGAGAAAAAGTTGTGAGAGATTTTGTTTGTCAGTCCTAAGGTTACTGGGCTGCCATTTTAAAGATCTCAAACTATCAGAAAAATGGGGAGATTTTGTCAAATGTCACATGTCAAACACTCTGACATCAGGTCATTTGACATGTGGCATGTGATGTAACAGCATTTCAACCAATCAGAAAACCCCTGTTTTTCTGATGAAGTATGTGGTTGCTAGGTTTCCACTAGGTGCTCCTCCCTCACTGACCGGACACTGGCAGCTGTGGCTGGTAGAGCAGCTCCAAGTAGCTCCCACTGTTAGCTAGCACCTGGCGTGGTAGCTCGTGGTAGGTTTCCACTGGGGTGTGAGTGTGTGTGTGTGAATGGGTAAATTGCGAGGCAACAAAAACTTGTGAAGCGCTTTGTAGATCTAAGCTAATGTAAAAAGTGCAGTCCATTTATCTCTTTACTTTTCACAACAGCTTAAAGTAAGTTGACACTATGTACAAGCTTGTACACAAATTATAGTGTGTTTTTTTTCATGGGACTTGTTAGAAAAAATACCATTGATATCCGCCACTGTCTAGATATTGGTAGGTGGATGTGCACATGTGAAAAAAATTGACAGTTACAAGTCAGATGGGCAGATAATCAGGTTCCTCCAGCAGAAATCAGCTGCAGCCTTTACCTTGGTAACGATGCCAGTTTTCTCACTTACACATTTGAACATTTCAGAAGTAGGTTTCAACTGAAACCTCAGAATAATCTGATTTCTTAAGTGCATGTTCTGTGCAAGTGTGTGACAGAACCAGATCAGAGTGGTACATTTTTTCTCAGCGTTGACACAGAGGTGATGATTAAGACTGAGGTGTTAACAAGCTGTGGACTGGCCAGACAGTGTCTGTGTCATGGGGGAGGGGAAGTGTACAACCACCTAATGTATGGCAAACTCACGAGTGCAACATTTGCGGCTGAAAACACTTCCTCTCCAAATTACACACACCCACCCACACACACACACACACACACACTCCCATTCAGCTGATGAGATGTTTTTTGAAGGGCTCCTCCTCCAGCAGAGGTGGCACAAGCCTTTTAGCAGCTACTTATGACCCTCCATCCCCTACAATACACACTCACACACACAGGCTCCAGGCAACC